>VXBZ01003086.1:693463-704863 GCA_013399135.1 Heliornis fulica
GCCCCTTCACCGGCCTCCGCCTCCGCTCCGCATCTTCGCCTCAGTCACCGGCAGGCAGGGCAGTGCGGGAGTGGGGGCTGCCGAACCGGGGCAGAGGCCGCAGCCCCGGAGCCTGGGCGGCGCCGGGGGCGGGTAGCTTTCCGCGGGCAGCCGTTAACAAAGCCGCCCGTTGCACACACACCCCCCGCCCCCAGCGAAAACAAGGCGGGGGGATGCGGCCGCCCCGCCGACGGAGGGGGGCTGCGGAGATCGCGGGGATCCCGTCCGCCCCGCGCCAGGCCGCGGGTCGGCGGCCGCCCGGGCTCCGCGCAGGAGCGGGCTGCGGGGGATCCCAGTCCGCGTCGAGACCCGCCCGGAGGGTTCCGGCCCGCGCACCCAAAGTAGCTGGATGCGGTGAGGCTGGTGCGGAGCCTTCCCCCTGGGGATCCGGGGGAGATGGTCCCGCAGCTGCTGCGTTTTAACGGCGGTTTAGGAGACAGCACCACTGAAGTGGTGCTTTGAAATGCCGGAGTCTTCCCTTAATTCACATGCAGTTACTAGCACTGACAGTTATCAGTGTCATCTGTGTGAATATGAGCCAGCCTGTATCATTTTCTCAGTGTCAATTATCCCGTCTATTTGAAAGCAGGTAGGTGCAATCAGCTCACCATACCCTACTTTTTCAGCAACTTTACTTGTGCTTTGTCCATCACAATGAATTCAGGAAGACTTTCCTAGGAAAATGTTGTTACAAAAATGTATATTAAATGAAAACTTAAAATACACAGTAATTATCAGATGACTGGTGATGTGAAACACTGCAGAAACCCCTCCTGCTTTGCTTTGTTTTCTGAGCCACACGAAGTCAAAATCTTCCCACAAGCAAGAAGCACATCAGTCCTAACTACTTTGTATTCTACATCTGTTTTCTAAATTATATATATCTACCAACATATGGGCAACTAAATGGTTTTCTGTAGGCAGTTTTTCTTCAGAATAACCAGCTGGCAACTATATTAAGTTAACGTACATTGAAACACAAAGAAAAATTTGTATAGCTTACATATTATTCTCAAAGCCCTGGGCTTGAAATCCTTCTTGCTTCTGAAGCCCACAGCGCTTTTGTCCCAGGTTTCATTAAAAAGAGGGACTTTGCTGTTCAGTCCTTCTGTACACTACTAACTGCTCCAGATACCAGTGAGTGTGGTTCTACTCCAAAGTAGGTCAAGCCATAATAGTCACAATCACTCTTCCAGCTATCTGAAGCTTTAAAACTTTGTTTCACTTCTCTTCTGTGAATTGCACATGTATCATCACTTAAAATGTAAACATGCTTGTTGAGTAAATGATCAGGGTGCAACTGATCAGTCCTGCACAAATTTCCTCTGACTATACTTAAGAGACTGCTGCTCTGATGTATCATGGCAATATATCTGTCTGATTTGCATTTAAGGCTCAGATTTGGATGATCATATATAGGACAGATTTGGATCATCATATATAGGTTAGCGGTGATTTGGGCATTCTTAGATACACTGCTCGCTTCAGCAGTACCTTGACTAGGCACTGATAACATAATGCCTATTTTACTTTCTGAAACAAGATGAAAAAAGAATGTGTAATGCCAAGGGTTTCATAACATTCATAATAATTTGTGCTTTGTTTTTTGTTTGTATTTTTTTTATTGTGACATTTTTAAGATGATAAGAGGAGAAACCGAGAAGATGAAAACCACTAGCTAATGAATTATTCTCAGTGGATTTGCAAACTGTAAAAGCCCTTTGACGGTGTGACACTAGTGCAAACTCTTGAAGTTAAGACTTCTCATCTGTCACATTAAAAAACTACATAAATCATACACTGGACTTTCATGTTTCTCTCCGCCAAAACAGATTTTGAGAATGTTCTTGCACCCATGTTAGAAAAATCCTATTTCCACGGAGCAAAAACATTAATTCATCCCAATCTTTAAGTCCCTTTGACTTCCCCCCAAACATAAATGGCAGCAATCACAACAATAGTAAAATATAAATACTTGTAGAAACTCAGACTTTCCAGTAATTACAAACCTCTTGATTCCTACACATATTTCTGTTACACTCACACTGCATGAGATGCTACAGGTATAGTTATTTATTAACAGTTCCTGTGTGTTTGGTTTGGTTTAGGATTCTCTTCTATTTTCCCCAGAGGCAACTCTGGCTGTAACTGAACAGAACTGGATGCACACTGGAAAATAAACACATTTCCCTGAAGAATTGGTACTTCCATCTTCATGGGTGCTTACACACCTACAGAAACTATGTATTAAGGAACTAGCTAACCATTCAGAGCTGTGCACAGAAGCAATGGATAGTTCACCTTCAAGAGACCCAAAACCAGAAAACCATCCTGGTTTTCTGGAGAAAACAGCTGTCTTTTCTCATCTTTCCAACTCTATTGCTTGCAATTCCCCTCCCTACCTGGATCCATCTCACATTTCCTTTTCCAGAAACTCAATATGAAAGAAACCAACATGACAGAAACTCATACAAAATCATCTTATGCCCATGTGGGTATTCCTACTGGCTCTACTAGGGTGCTAATTCCGTAACAGAGATGTACAGTGCATAGCAGCACCGGACTGAGAAATATCTTTTTTAAGTTAAATTGCAATGTGTCTGAGGCAAAGCTATTACTAGTTAAAGTTGGAAAAATTATATTACTCTCACTGTGAGATTATAACCTAAAAATAGCTGCAGTAGTACTAGAATACCAAAACTTTCCAAAGAATGCTTATGGAAACCTTGGAAAAGGTTTCACTGCAGAAAAAAAATTCAGTCTCCCCCAGAAATTATTTAGTTAAAAAACCTGCAAAATGTTACAAACTATAAAAGTCTTTTACTGTAAAAATAACTTAGACATCCAAAATTTCTAATTAATTACCTTAAATTTCTGTATATGATGAGAACCTATGACATAATGATATAGGCACCTTCTGTAAAAGGGAGATGCTCTAACTTAGGACATTGGTAACTTAACAAAACAGAGCATGTGCTTAATGTAACTCATTAGACACTAATATAAAAAAGAAATATACATTTTGCATGGCAGTATTACTTACTTCCCAAGTAAAAATTTAAGAGACAAGTACAGAAAAAGCAAAATACAACCTTTCGGGACCCAGTACCTAAAGAAAATAAAGCAAAATCATCTAGTACTTCCCATCTCCCCCGTCTTTCTTTCGGTTATCATTTAGAGCAAACAAGTGAGGCCTTGAATCATTACTGAAGGTAATCCAGCACGGCGGAATTGGCATTAGAAAGTATGAAGAACAATGCCCTCTGAGAGGCTGACTATCCTATACAACAGCTAGAAGCAGTAAAAGACAAGAAATGTCATTCTATATTATGTGAAGATTTTATATTTTCCCATCAGTTTGGTTCTCTGCAAGGCAATGGGCCAAGCTGATTACCCAAAACAAGAGTTTCTTTGCCATGGCCATTAAAGAGCCAGACAAAAAGGCTAAAAGGATCAAATGGAAGAACATTCATGTGGGATGGAAATATTTCACAAGACTTCTGGCCAGATTACTGTGCAGCAGGTGAAAGTATTAATTGAAAGAATCGCCCTAGGTGCCAAAATCTGCAGGACACATTCTGTGGCCTGTCCTGCCTCTTTTGCACTGCACAAAAGACTTAACGAGAGTGTAAACCATCTGCAGCTCCCCAGCTGGGGATTTTTGTGATACAAAAGAGTCCCTGAGTGACTGGGGAGTTGTCCACACCATAGGAGGCCACACACCCCTGCAGTCTGAGCAGAGGGAGGCGAGGGCACAGTGAAGGAAGGCACGCCTGGGGTTTGCTGCTGCGGGCAGCTGGTCCATGGGCCCTCGGGAGCTGTTGCCATATGGTACTGTCTGGTGCCAGGACAGTCCTTTTATACAGCCACAAAGTCAAGGGGCTTCATGGCAGCTCTCCACCCCTTTAGTGGTCAGAGAAAGGACCCCCTGCATGGGCTATCTGGACTTATCTGGTTGGACCTCAGATCTGCAGACCAATCTGGCAAAACTCCCATGGATATCTCTGAGCACCTACCTGGTTAGCTTACTGGTCTTGGACCCAGAGAAATATTTATACATGATGCAAACACACCGCTAAGTTTGGATTTAGAAAAAAATAAGCTATTAATGAGAAGTATATTAATAGCAAATATTTATCTTCTACCAGTAACATTTTAGGAAATTATGAAAATAGTTCTTGAGTGCACAAACAAAATTTGCTGAAGTTCCAATGCTTCCAGATAGTTACTGACATGTACATAAAGATCACTGAATTGGGGTTAAAGTTTTGATGATAAAAGCAATTGTCAGTTTCTGTTGGTACTTGCAGAGATTTAATTTTAGAACTGTACCCTTAGGCAGGTAATATAGGATTAGATCCATACATACTGCATCCAAAGTCATACTGAAAAGTCACTTGTAAAACACACTTTCACAATCTTGCTATTTGATTTATAAAGGTGTTAGTCAAATCTGCAGAGAAATCCTGCAGTATATGTAGGCTGTATCGAGGTAGTATGTTACACTATCAATGGATCATGCTTTCGTATATCAGGAAGCTTCCATTACTGAAGAAAATGAATGCATTATTTTCTTGGAATATTCTTGCTGAAGCAAGTAGAAGGAGTCTGTGGGGAACCAGTCCAACATCACGCTGAGAAGACAAATGACATAAAGGTTGTGAAGGTGTTGAGACATTAGTGATGCTGCAAAGAGGATCACAAATCTAGAACCCTGGAAAATTTAAAGATCTGTACTGACAGTAGTGGAACAATTCCTGATTTTCCCCAGTGAAGGGAGGACAGAAAAGGCTTGGGCAGGTGACACTGTACTGCCACATCATTGGGATTCAAATCCCAGAGTATTTATCTGGGATTGTGCCCCTCTTCATGTTAGTTTACACCCCTCTAGACAATTATAATAGTTATTTGAATTGCACATTTGGTCAATAATTTGACCAAAATACTCAAATAGACTCTTTAGGAGTCTTACCACTTCCCACATCAGCAATAATTGCCATGCAGATGCATTTAGTAAGAAAATACCACAGATACAACTAAGTGAGCAAACTATACTAGCAATGAATTTTCTTTAACTGATTTGAAGAAAGCAATAATTTCTTTGGCAGCCAGGCAGCAGGTTACCCTAGTGACATAAATTCCTTCTGCATCCTACATAGGACTGAATGTGGAATTAGCAGATCTGGAAAATGCCCCTGCAGCTGTGGCAGAAATAACATAATTCTCACTGTTAAGTGGAAGCTTCTCTTCAGGATATGCTTGTGCTTCACTGTGCTTTATCAAACAGGGTAACATGAATACACATTTTACTAACAGGCTTGATCAGCAATGGAACTAAACTTATGAACTTAGAGAGAACTGTCAAAGACTTGAGCCACATTTATCTGGCACAGAACAAATAAACATTAATCTAGAAAAATAAAGCCACTCTGAAAGCCTGAAGAATCAACAAAGCAGCTTTTTGCCTGTGCCTAATCCAGCTAAACCTTCTTAAAGTCCAATTCAAAATAGATACTTGACATGATTTCCATCCACAAAAGATTTCTTACCCATTATATCCTCTTCCATTTATGAAAGGACTATATGTTTATATTTAAGAATCCACAGAGTTGTCTAAAGTACAGATACAGAGACAGTTATTTCAGCTAAGAATTCAATTCAAAATGCTGAAAATTACTACAGCTTTGCCTTCAAGAATTCTTTTGCCAATTTCATTGAGAGAAGATTTTCTTTCAGACGGATAATATTTAAAGGATTGTGACCTTAAAACCAGTGTTCAGTCAGTTTTCATCACCATAACCATATCTAGTACCATTGCAAAAGATAACTACAAAATTCTAACAGCCATGAATATTAGCTCACTCCCTGTTAAGGCTCAAAGCAAAAGGAAGAGCTTGTATTTTTGATATTTTTATCCTGTTCTTACTGCAATGTGTTACACAACCTCAATGTTAATTTTCACCTGGAATTTTTTCCTTGGCATCACACAAAGAGACAGCAGTGGCAAACCATCAGTTCATAATAATGGCAATATACATACCTTGAGAATATTAATCTAATGTACTCTCTTTTTTTAATGTAATGTAAGCTATCTGAACACCCTGAAATGTTGCAGCCTATCCAGTCCTAATAAATATTCATTTAACAGTAGCCCACTGGACCACTCTACTGTGTGAATCAACAATTTTTTTCATAAATCAAACACAGAAAACAGAGAAGAAAGATGCCTGCAGGTGTACCTCTCTTACAAAGTTTACATAAAACATGATATAAATAACCTTTCTTTAACATTTTCCTCTGCCTTATAATAGGAAGATTTTACAAAATTGAAGATCCTTACTCAGATTTCCAACATCTGTTGCATGCATTACAAAAAATTTAAGCAAAGAAAATTTAGATTTTTGAGGCTTATAGAATCTGAATACCCAGACCTGGTAATGTGGTGATGTATATACCACATTGTCAGTACAACTGAGAACAGGGACTTCAACTGAACAACATATAAAAATAAAGGCTCCAAGCTAAAGCCACAATATCATTGCATATTAATATACTGCAAAGTACTTGTGTATTAAGCACACACTTAAATTCAAACACAAACTTAACTGCTGAACTGAAAAGGGACAAATTTAAATATGTGCTTCAAGTTAAGTCAAATGGGAAAACTATTGCATGTATCAGTGGAAAAATCCCATGCAAAATTTAAAAAATGCTCAGTAAAAGAGTGTTCAAAAGAATGGAGTGTTCAAAAGAAACAATCATCATAAAGAACATTATAGGAAGCAATAGTATTAGAAATTTTCACACTGACAAAGAACAACAAACTACTATTTGTGTTTACATAAAAATAAACCCATGGGACAGAGTGTAGGAAAAGGCACAAATAAGAGCTCCAAAGTGATCAACAGTACAGATAACTGCTGAAGGCCGAATGGACTGCAACTCTTGTTCGTGGATCTGCACACTGGAGACTAAACCTGAAGCCCTGCAGGTGCTCTGAAAGAGCAGAGCCAAGAACAGGAATTCTTGCTACAGTCATTAAAAACTCAAAGAAAAATGGAGTAAGACCAGTCTAGAGTGTGGCTTCAAAAACTCTAAAATATGAAGCATGGAGAAAATAAATCTCTACCGGTACATACAATTTCAAATATTCTGATACACAGATGACACGCTGGATTGCAGTTTGAAGTCACTGCTACTCTGAAATACTTGGATCAGGCATACCTCTCAGGTTTCAGCTAAGCTCACATCACCATATTAGGCAACAGTTTATATCCTATGCAAGGTTATGGGCTGGTATTTGATTTCAGAGCAGAAATCCAAAGTACTGCATGGCAAGTATGCCAGGAGTACCAAAACCACATACAAGTGTTTCTTCACTGACAAATGTGGTTTTGTTTTTATAGCAACAATACTAAGTTGAGGTAGACAGCACACTATTTTACATTTGTGGCCTCACCTGTGTTGCTATATACAACTAACATGTCACCCGTCTTCTTTATTCCACAGTTTAATCCACAAGGCCTATCATTCTTGCCACATCAACTGCTCTCTTTCTTGGTTGAGAAGTTGAAGCTTTAGTTTTGTGTTTTACTAAAACAGTCATTTTAAAAGGCAGCTGAAGAGACTTCACTCACACTTCATTTATCCAAACTTTGTAATAAAAGGCCTACTTTCTAATATCTGAAGGAAAGTGCTGAACTGTGTATTACGAAACTTGGATTAACACACTGGCAGGCTGGAAGTATGGACATACCACCACAGCCTGTGCACCACACAATGACAGGCATCCAGATTCCTATAATGAGATTCTACCTGATGATAGACTAATGGGATCATACACTTGGAACCTATAGAAGCCATCACTACTGCCTTGTATTCTGCACAAAATGCTCCCTCCCATTTTTAGTGAAGTCTGAATGTGTTCTTCAGATCATAGCTATATATTTTTAAAGCTAGACTGCATAGAGGGCTATCATGATTTACGAAGATTAATCCTGAAACAACAGAGTGCTGTCTACGCATGCAAAAACTTCTCTCATCCTGAAAAAAGTGCCATTATTTTACAACAGGTACTGGAGACTTTTGATTGTGTGAGTTAGGCTATGTATCTCGTTATTAAGTGAGAAGATCAATGCAAGATGAGTATTCTGCAAGGTATTTGTACCTAGATTTTACCAGTGAATAGGCAAAGGACTCTGACAAGTCTATTCTAATCAGATTTGAATTGCACACTTAATTCTAAGCTAATGTTTTTTATTAAGCATGAATGAAATTAATTTCCTAACAAAAAGCTGAATGCAGCAGGAAAAAGAAGGAAATAAATGTTAGTTTAGCATTGATGACTAATTCACGGTACAGTATTACCAAAAGTATCTGAATAAAGTCATTAAAGTGCTATATTACTGCAGAAAAATGATCTCCACATAATACTCCTATGAATAATGAATACTATTTAGGCATCAAGCTGTCACCTTCACATGATAATATAACTTTCACAGGGACAGGCATGACATTCTGGGATAACCCCAAAATATCCCAATAATACAACTATTTAAAAATCATTAAGATTACAAGTTGGTAAATTTTGGAAAGTATCAATAGGATATATTTGTTAAACCTCTTAATTTGCCTCAAAGCACACACAATTTGGAAGAGCTTGCTGAAGCAAGTGTTTATTTCAGCTATTAGGTCATTTATTTCTGAGAAGTGCTAGCTCAACACATGAGCAGAAAGTGGCAGGAAAAGAAATATTGTTTCTCCCACAGCAAGCACAGTAATGTAAAGCTTTAAAATAAAGCAGCAGCACATTTTTACTTAGACCTTTGAACTGCACCATATGGTTGATGCTCAATTAAGCAAAGATTTATCAGTCCCTGACTGGAACATGTCCAGGACTGACTATTTTCTCAGATCTTTGAACCAGAGGGCTAGAACTGAACATGCAATTTTCTAGACTCACACAAGACACCATACACTTTCAAATGTTTGAATGAAATTATTAAAATTTAATGAATGTTTTCTTGAGTATGCATTTCTAGATTTTTAGCATTAAAATATACCAGTGCTATTAAAGCTACAAATAGTCAGTTTTGTGTAACAGCTTTAGGCAAATTAACATCTCACCAACAACAAGGTGAGGTCCAAATCCTTATCATAGAATCAATTTTCCTCAAGCAGTCCCATCACTTTACATCTGCTTTAGCAACCCCCAAACAGCACGGCAAAAAACTTACATCACACCCAAGTGTGTGAACGCTAAATTCACAAACAACAGACAAGTCTGAAAGTGCTAAGAGATTAAGAACATTAAGAAATTAAGAACAATTTCAGAATGAATCCAGTAAGAATTTTATCCAAGTGAGTATCAGAGAGGATATCAAGATTTGGACATAGAACATTGTGACAGCATAGGAAAAGATGTAATTTTTCATTCAAGACTGCATATTTAATTTATTTGATAATGGACCCAAGCACAGATATAACAAATATTAGACTGAAGTAGGTCATCATGGTCTTTTCCCATCAGATTGAGGCAATAGAAATATAACAAGAAAGTTGTTTACAGTGAAAATTCTAAACCGAAATTTGTAATAATGAAGTCAGTCAAACAAAGATTTTATGTTATATTGTAAAAGCTTAATTTTAAATTCCATGTAAGACTCTATGGTTAAATTCTGCTTTTATAGACAGATGGTAGGGTTTTTTTCTTTGCTTGTTTATTATAAATGTACTTGAGTGCATCTATTCAGTTGACTGAAACAAACCCAAAAACATAATTTGCAATATTTTAATCCATGAGGCTTAATTCCTTTGCAATCACCATTTCAATGTAGCCACAGATTTCACTGCCACTATTGCTACAAAAGGGATTAAACTTTCCCTGATGATTTTGTATACTGGGGGGTGGGTGGGGTGGAAATGTAATTGAAAGGTTCAGTCAGTTTTGCTTGAAGGATTTTGTTTATTTGTTTTTCCTTTTTCTTAAGTGTCACCCCATCCCTGCAATTTGTTTGTTTTTTTTTCATAAATGTTGGAATGTAGCTTCTCCTACTATAATAAAGCCATAAAACATTTTTGTAGTCATCTTTTTCCATGTCATCAGTTTACTGAAACCTCATAGCACAGTGAAGAACTTCTAATATATCAAGTGTAATGTGGGAATGAAGAATACTACTTAAAACCAACTTCAACTGTGAATTTACTAGGAGTACCATACAAAAAATATGTTTACAGTGTTTAGGTACTCATTGTTTACAGAATAATGCTGGTGCACTGCAAATGATGGCTATTCTACTTCCATGACCTTTTTCAATGTCCTCCATTAAACTGATCAGAGAAGATGCTATTTCTTGATCAGACAGAACAAATAAAGTTTTATTACCTTAGCAGAAGGGCTCAACACAAACCTACTTTGGCATTAAGTGTTTTTATTATTACTACTTTACACATAGAGAATACAGTTCAATAAGGATATCCAGCATTTAGGCAAAAGAAGTTGCACTAAATGAAAATGTGACCATGTACCACCAACTTAAAATATTAATAAAAAAATTATAATAATATTGCCAGTCAAAATTCAATGGAACATAGCTGCTGGCTCACATAAAAATGTATTTGCATGAGTTTTTTTTTTTTGCTTTTTTCAACTGTAATTCTTTACAAATGATAAGGCAATCTTTTATTTAAGATACCACAAGGGTCTGTGGACCATGAGTTTAACTCATGTAGGTCTAGTCCATCCTTCTGCCCTAAGGTAGGATAAATTATGACCGAACCATTTCAGAGATATTTTATGCCAGACACCAGAGCAAATGTTCAGAAAACTGTCTTACTGTCTTTGGCCACAAATTCTATAAAGAATAGTGATTGCCTTGAAAATGCATGATGAGATTACAGCATATTATACACTTCTAGTGTACATGATAAAATAAAATCTCTTCTAGTAAACCGAGCTATTAAGTGCTTCTGACTTTAGTAAAAGCCAGTATTTCTTTCAGTCTATGTTTTCTATGATTCAGTAATTTTGACCTTAGAGGTAAGAATCTGTGTTCACTGCATCCTGTAGCCTATCAGTACTAAAAGATTGTCCAACTCTGATATTTTTAACTGGTCTGACACTTCCCTATTGAGTGCAATTGTGCATTCTTTCCATAATCACAGAAATCTCTAAGTGGCAGGAAAAGCCACTTACAAAGTCTCCAGTGCTAAAGCACTTATCTGTGTTTTAAAAAAAGATCAGGAGAAAACCACCAAATTCCATAGGGTATGAGCCGGCTTTCAAAGGTCAATGTCAGCAGAAGAATTTTAATTTTCTCTTTAAATAAACACTATTTATTCACCAATACTTTTTTTTTTTTT
>VXBZ01003086.1:712605-745921 GCA_013399135.1 Heliornis fulica
TGCCCGCGCAGACTCCTGTCGCCGCGGCGTGAGGGGGCGAGGGCAAGAGAGGGCGGAGCAGGTGAGGGCGCCGCGGCCGGCCCGTTACGCGGTGGGGAGACAAGTGCCGGCGCTGCGGAGGTGCAAGGGGGAGTGTGAGCTCAGCGACGGGAAAAGACGAGAGGAGATGCAGGATCTCCTGTGCAGATCCCAGGAGCCCGCTCACCAGCGGAGACTCGGGCGCGGCCTGACGCCGGACGGCGAGACGAGACCAACCCTCCTCGAGCACCCGTCCGCGACGAACTCCGCCGCCTCACGCATCTCGCTGACACCGCCGTGCCGCGGGAAGGGGCGACTACAACTCCCGGCGCGCCCTGGCGGCCAGCCCCTCGCGCACGCGCCGCCGGCGTGCCTTGTCCCAGGTTCTGGACCCGCAGATCCCGGTGCGCATGCGAGGTCGGCCGAGAGGGGCGAGTGTGGAAGCGGCGGAGAGGCGGGAGGTCGGGGTGCTCCCGCGCGTGGGACGCCTCAGCCATGGCAGGCGCTTGGTCTCCGCAGGGTGGACGGCCAGGGAAGCGACAATGGCCCGGCCAGCCATCACCCCGTGGAGCGGCAGGGCGACCGCGCCCGAGGCCTCCCTGGTGCTTCACCGGCGCACTGGTGCGAGACCTGGAGGTGCTCAGCCTTGACGGCAGAGGTAGAGGGAATGGTGCAGGGATAACGGCGCGCTGCCGAGGAGGGCCCCGCTTTTCCTAAGTGTCCCCGTCTTGTTCCTCTTTGTGCCTGTTTGCCACTCTGCTCTGGTCTCTGTGAGGGAGCTGGTACCGGCAGAGGCAGGGAAACACACTACAGCAACCTGGGGTCACAAGACACCTCCACAAGACATGGCTTCTAATGGCGTCTGTAGTGCACATATAGAATGTCAGGTAGGCATATGTACACAGAGGTCTTTTCTCCTTTTCAGCCTCATTCATTTCTGCTCAAATACCTCAGGCTGCAAGTCACCCAGTCACAAGCCTTGTGCAGGCCAGGGTAGCATCTGTGGGAGATGTGCTCTGGAAAAACTATGAAACACTGGTGAACCAAATGTGTCAGCTAGACGGTGTTGTACAAACACTGAAATGAAACGTCTTCCAGCTGCAGACACAAAAGGAACTGAATCCAACACATGCAGGTAGCAAAAAGGTGTTGGGTTCTTTTACCAGTTTGCTCTCCCCATGTCCCTTGTCCAGGTACCTTTTCTGCCAATGAAAGCTTTTTGCCTTTACCTTGTGGCAGCCCAGTTGGAGCAGCGCCTGAATGCAATCCACAAGGAACATTTGCAAGAAACGAAGGTTGTACAGCAAGAAGCAGTGACATTGTGCCAACACCTAAGTGATATGAAAGAGGCTGAAAAGGCAAAAGAAAAACTTCAGAGAGACCGAGTACTGCTCTGAAGATTACAGCTGCATCCAAGCTGCAAAACATGATCCTAATACCTGAAATTATAACAACAGACTTACTTTTAAGGTTGTTCATCTCTGACATAGTTAAACAGTAAGTGACACAGTTAAACAGCTGGAAAAAGGCCTGTATTGTATGTTGTTGGCAGCAAGGGCAAACATTTGATAAAGACAATCTGTCCTTTCCTTAATTGAAAAAAATATATAGTGAATCAATAACAGTATTATGGATTTGTAATTCTCTAGTCTCCATGACTGAAGTTCATCCTAGCTTTCATGTGTAGAGTTCTCAATAGGTTTTTTTAGTTTTTCCATAAACTTAACATTTCTCTGGTATTTTGGTCTTAGACTTCTATTACTATCTTTCTTGAAGAGAACTTTAGTGGAGCATGGCACTCAGTCTCACTAATTGTATTAAACAATACATTGTTTCTTAGTGTTTCCATTTATTATCTGTTCTGAAACACTGAATATACATTACGAGATAGAAATAAAGTTCTAGATATTATCATGGGAGTTGCATTTTGTAATACCTATTGCTTTCTTCATGTATGAACATGAAACAATAAAAACATCTGTACCTCTCATCTTCTTTAGATGGATGCAGCTGAGGAATTGAGGAACACAAGCCAGAAAATCAACTGTAGACTTCAGGAGGTAAGTACAAGACCAAGGAGCTTAGTGGGATGCTGAATTTGCAACATATTTAAAGATTTGAAGATGATCCTTAAATAATACTCTTGGTGCAATTTTGGAATGTGCACACTGCAAAATAACCTGCCAGCCTTGCTTACAGTTAAAAGAGAATCATAGAATCACGACCTTGGAGATCACCTAGTCCAGCCATAACACTGCCGAATACACCCAAAAACCAGATCCCTAAGCACCACATCTGCACATCTTTTAGTTACCTCCAGGGGCAGTGACTCAACCATTTTCCTGGGTAGCCTGTTACAGTGCTTGACAACCCTTTCAGTGAAGAAATTTTTCCTAATACCCAATCTGAAATACCCAGACAGAACATATTTCATAACTGATCTTGAAATGTTTGTGCAGTATACTTAATTAGACCTGGGTCAGAAAGTAATTATTTTTTCTAGCTAACAGAACAGCTAACAGATCAGCCCGCAGGAGTCTTTAAAACAATCTCAAAGAACTGTGATGTGTCATGAACAGGAAATGGAAACTAGTAGAAGTAGAAAGGAAACAGGTTTGAGAAGGTGTCAGTCCTCTTGTATCTGTTTTTATTTTCTTATGGGAGGTAGAGCAAGAACTTGGATGTTGTTCCTAGAAACCAGTTAAAACACTTTATAACTACAACACTTTGCACAAACATTGGTCGAAATAGGTCATGTAGTCAGACTTCCTGCTCAAAGTAGGACTGTCATGAACACTGTTTTGGAGCAGTGGTGATTTTGTCTAGCAGAGTTTAATGACTGTGATTCCATGGCTGTTTTAGATATTTCTTAAAGACTTTTTTCCTAGCATGCAATCTGAACATACCAATCTTAAATCTGAGACCATTGCCCCTTCTTAAATCATTTGGTGCAACTGAAAAGAATTTGCCTTCATAATCTTTAGTAATTACCTCTCAAAGTTGTGGGTTACAACTAGATCCATCCCTAACCTCTTCACCAGGCTAAACAAGCCTCTTTGAAGTAACAATAAACTTTATTAGAAATTGCAATTTCTGAAAAATACTCTGTTGAGATCTGAAACTTTCTGGAAGTAAGGTTTTCTCCATTAATTGCCATGATGACAAAGCTAGATTGTTGTTCTCAGCTGTATTTGTGTTATCTAGCTACTTTGGAGTGTGCGGAATGGCCATAGTTCATGGTAGAAAAGAGCTAGTTTACACAACAAACAGAAGTAATCCCCTTCTCTGCATGCACGCACAAGCCACATGCTATTAACTCTGATTCATAGCAACAGTTTGGTCAGGATAAAAGAAAGAAAACAGCAAAGTATCAAAACTTGAATAAGGGGAGTTCAGGGTTTTTTTGATCATCATGAACATCTTTGTTCCTGAAATATACAGTTTTGTTAGAATTTACTAGATTTTTTTTCCCTGCATGCCTTTTATCACCTTCTACATTAGAAGAGAGAAAATAATGGATATATTATTGAACTGTATGAATTGTAAGTCATATGAGAAGGCTTAGTTTAGTTCAGCTATCACTTTCAGATTAGTATAGCTGCTTCTGTGATATATTTATTAGCATTATAAAAAAATCCTCACCAAATGGCATGAAACAAACTTGTTAGTTTCTTTGAGTGATGCATTCACCTTCATCTTTTATAGCCTGATCCTTTCTCTACTCTTTACTTCAGCAAACGTCTTAGATTCTGTCTGTCGTAAAAGATGCTTATAAGTGCACACATGCTGCATTACATACAGAAATTGACTTGTTTGCCATAAATCTTACTTTTTACATCTAAATCTTTGATTAAATGTGATTTAATTGTGTAAGATTGGGACAAGCAGAAGGAGAACAAAAAGCTGATCAGGCTATATCTTCTCCAGTTAGATCAACTTTTCAGACTCTGAAATTTGCTTAGGTGTGCTTGACTGAACTCTGCATCTTAAAGAATCATCTGTGATTCCATTGCAGATACAGATACAAGAGCAAGATGGCCCAGAGTTCATCAAGATCTCCATCTAGTCTGAGTGAGGCTTCAAGAGGAGGAGGAAAGAACTGCCCAGCTGGAGAACTAGTGCACACAACTGAAAGCTGAGCTGGGTAAGACAGTGGGTTCTTTTCACATCTTTTTAGCCCTTCATTCACTTCTTCCAAAGTGGGAGGAAACAAACACTGAGGTCTTCCAGACCTGTCTATATCAGTAAATGGGAAGAGAGGGCAGCTTAAGAGGTAATGAAGACCCCTACTTTGCATGTGATATCTCTAAAGCCTCTTCTTACCTAGAGGACACTGACAACAGTAGTAATCAAAGTAACAAATACACAACGGTAATATGAGAAGATTCCATCAACATAAATTCTTTCCAGAGAAGACTTCATCTAGTAGGTAACCATTAGCTCATAATACCTGAACTGATATCCAAGAAAAATGTCCATGGTTGAGCCTCTTGCAGCTGATTAAAAAAAACCCCACATTCTCTATTAAACATCAGTATAAGGACAAGTATCTTTTATATGCCTCTAGTTGATCTCATTTAGATTCCAGGTCTATTGATGTGAAAGCAGCTGCTTGTAAGGGAGCCAAGTAGCTTTTAATGCAGTCCAGGATAAGGGGAAGCTCCAGAGATGTCAAAAATCAAAGATAGATGTTTGTAAACTCCAGGAACTGTATAACTTCCCAGCTTAGTGAAGAAGCAAAAGTAAGTTGTAAACAAATATTGTTCAGGAAAGTAGCTAAATAAAGATCAAAACAGCCTATGCAGGGCCTTTTAAATGTGCCACTTCAGAATTTTTATTCAAACAAATGCCAAATGTGTTCAAGGCTACTATCCATTGAATGTCATTTCATTATTTTACCAGTTTATGGCTGCCCTATTTATTGTCTGAAAGATTAACTTTCTTATTCTACTGGAATACCAAAACAGTAATATGAATGCCTGCCTTGGAAAGCTAGAACAGACACACATGCGGTAGCACAAATATTGTGTACAAAGGGGACAGACTGATTAATCCTACAGAAAAATCAGAGCTTTGGTCAGCTGGGTACTAAAATGGACAGAAAGGTATGCATATTGCCTGTGAAGGGACTGTGTCCTCTGAGTCCCTGAAAGAATCAGTTTCAGTGAAGATGAGGTCAAAGTTCAGCTTACATGTGGACTCTCACAATGCTGGCAAAAGATTTCTTTGATATGGAATTATACCACTTAAGGCGGAAAGGTCTTCTGAGCTCAGAAGTTTTGAGTTTAATTATAGTGGAGACTAAAAAATTGGAGCTCAAAAGGTTATGAAATCCAGCTCAACTTTTAAAAGCTATGTTAGAGCAGGTAATACTTTGGTTATTATTTCAAGGTATATTTTGGAAAGAAACTTGTGCTATAGGAATGGCATCTGGTGCATGAAAGAGCATTGGGAGGGTATTAACAACAGGTTTATCCCCTTTGTGGACAAATTTGTACTTGAGACCTCATTCCCATTTTCAACCTTTTCCCATTTTATTATTTCTCACTACACTTAGTCACCTGAATTAGATACTTTACCAGTTCCAGAAAAAAAAGAGTAAAAACTTACTAATATTGTGCTACCAGTACTTTTGCCACTGGGATATTTTGTTAGTGTTAGATGTATTCTTAGTATTTCCAACTTAGCTGCTTCCTAAGAAACACTTAGCTGCTGCTAAAGTCCTAACAGCACAACACTAAAGAAGAAATAACTGAAACACCTTTTGAATACTGGTTATTTGATAATCAAAGGTACATTTCTACAGTAGTTAGTCTATAGCATAATTATGTCTTTTTTTCCTCCTTTGGCAGTCACCAGTTTATGCTCTGTTGATGTGTATTCTTTCAAACCCTTAAGAAATTGCCAGACTTTTTTTTTTTCTGTGTCTTCAATTTTATTCTGTTACTTTGATCCTGTCCATGCCTTCTCATTCTTATATTTTTGCTTCTCTGTTCCCTGTTATCAAAGGTTTCTTTCATGTTTTCATTTCTGTTGCCTGTGCTTCTAGGACAGCAACCTTCTTATGGCCATCTGTGACGTGTGTCATAGAATTTGGGACAGTGGTACAAAGATTCCTGCATTTCTTTCAAAACCAGCCCAGAACGTGCAGTGATTATCAGAGGGCAAGAAGGCTATATTTAGGCAATGGCCCTAGGTCTGATGGTAGTGACAGTAGGAAGTGACAAAGACATCATATGTAGATTTCTACTAAGAAAGAATTCTAATCTGGAATTACTTTTATGGAAGGATAAGTTAGGAGCAATGCATTTGGTGCTCTAACTCAGTAGGAGAAAAAGAAATGTGCTCTGGGCAGGGAAACATCCCATCACTCTGTTCTAGACAAGGTAGTGCTCTTCTGTTTCCACACTAAAAGCTGCACTATTTTCTCACTTACTGCTTCTTAAGACTGAGGTGCAAAAGCTGGACAGAGAGTCGTAGATAGATGTTTAGGTAACAGTGGGCTTTGCATCTGCATTGCCTAGAGGCCAGATACACTCAGGAGAAACAGAGCTTTGAGAATTTCTTACCCCTCAGAATTAGCATCACACCAAGTAATGCTTACATAGCTATTAGAAAACAGAGTCAACACACTTTTCCTGGAAGGACAGAGCTTACATTTAATGCTGGAAACGGAACCTGGTTTCATCAGAACAGCCATAAGAACTATGGAGGCTCAGCAGAAGATAGATACTTTTCATATATGTTGATTGCATGTATTCAGACTAGAAAACACATGGTGTACACAAGTGTAGTCATCAGGATTTACTATTATATCCCATTAATAATTGCAGATAATACTTGTCTAGCTATATTGCTGGGAGGGAAATATTTTTTCCATTTCAGTCTGTTCACTCTGTCTTAACAGGCAGAAGTACAGAGAAAAGGTGTATTATCCTGTAGGTAAGAGGCTGTGAAGTGGACTCTGCTGTCATGAGTTTACTGTTCCAAGCTGAAAACTCAGAAGTGTCAAGGCAGTTACTTGTTCACAAGCAAGAATGAACCTGTAATATAAACTCTTTTTACAGATTCCCCTTGCTTCTCAGATACCAAAGCAATCTCACAAAACATTTTGTGGTAGAAATGGCACCAAAAACCCAGCAAAGTCTTGGTAAAAGAAGTCCTCATTGTAATGCTAGGTCAGCTGCAGGCTCAAGAGCAGAAACTATATAGACTCTGCAAGTATGAAAGTAACACAAGAGAATTCTTTAATAAAACTGTAATAGATGACTGATTTTCCTGCTTCCTTCCCTAATGATTTGTTGTACTGCAGATGGCAGATCTGCAGCACCAGCTGGATGCAGCAAAGAATGGTAACAGCAAGGTGACAGCCATGCTGGAGCTCCTGTTAGCTTCTCATAACAGGATACAAGCAGCTCTGGATGAAGTACAAACTGAGCTGCAGCACAAGGGCACTGAAATCAGCAACCTAAGACAAGTAAGTGAAGCTAATACTGTTTCTGTGGTCAGCCAGCAGCATGGTGAAGACAGTTGCATTCAGGAGTGGCATCTTCCCCATGGTTCTGGCGAAGAAGCTGTAGAACAAGTTTGAAAAGTTTCCTGTATCCTTTCTTGCAACACTGAAATGCACTTGTTACTAGCAAACCCAGTGCTTGGAGCCAATTCTGCAAGCTTAGCCGGCCTTGTGCACCTTGCAGAAAATATTAAAAATAATTTGACTTCAGTGACCAGCAAAATTTCATGTGGTTAAGTTGGAGAACCAAACTTCACAAATTAAGTCCATCAGTGCAGGTCTTCTGATTTATTTTTTTTTAAATCTAATTTCCATTTCCAGGAGCGAGACTCAAACAAAAATACAGAGGTTAAAGACAGAACTGGGACATTGCCAAGTCAAACTGATTGCCGTGGGGAGGCAACACAGCAGCCAGGTAGAGACTGTTTTTCCATGTAACAGCCACCACTGCAGTTTTGGTGTTGAGGAAATACCTTGTCTTTTTCTGACTACAGTATGGTGCAACACATTCATGCAAATCATGGCAAAATATATTGTATCGACTTCTGTTTGTGGAACAGGAAAATCATTATCCAAATGTTGAAGTATGCATCTCCTCTCCAAAGAAGAAATCCTTGGCACAGGGGTAGGTTTTCCAGTCTGCAGCTGGATACATAATATAAACACAGTTTTCAGAAGTTCATATAGCCTTTAATTTTTTCTTACTAGAACAGAGGTTAGAAAAAAACACAGTCCAAGGAATGGACTGTTGTGTCCATGACTTTCATGTTTCCTCATACTTAATGTCAAAAGTATTATCTCACAACCCAAACACACTCACTGTTGGCAAAGAACAATTTTTACCCACCCACCCCCAAGAAAAAGTCATCCCTGTATGGCAAGTTGTTCTGATTCTTCTGACTAAGCTGGTCAGTGGATTGGTATTGTAAAGATTCTCAGCTAGATGCCTGTGCTGAGGACATTTGTAGTCACACAGTTGGTAAACACACTGTTTGTTCCTGTAGCTTGGCAGTGACTGGGAAAGACTCTAAGCTTTTCATGTGGGTAGGTCTAAATCTGATTTGTAGTTACTGCACAGGTAGAACCACTTTGTAAGGCCATAGAAAGAATTAGAACAGACAAGAAACTCATTCTTTGTTTGGAAGAAGTTCTGTAGATTGGTAATGCCCTGCAGAGCAAGCTGATTCAAACTCAGTATGAGCTGAAGAGGAAAGAAACTGAGCATCAGCAGCTGAAGGTCTGCAGGTAAGACCAGATCCAAGATACTACACTTGAGGAAAGACATTACTTTGCACTAACAGCAGAGCTTTATCAGTTTGTTCATCTGTCAACACTGTTGACATGATAGATTGATGCAGAGTGATAGAAATGGGCTTTTTACTCATCCCATAATGACTCTTCAACCTACTCTGCTGTACTGGGGTACTGCTTACCCAGGGTCATTACAGCACTTCTACAGCTTTTCTATGAGGAAGCTGATGTCACTTCAACTGTGAAGCAGCCTGCAGTGGCTATAGCAAGGAGAGCAGAGGATAGGTGTATAAATTCCTTCCACCCACCCCAATAGTGAATAAATCCCTTTTAATAGTGAAGGCTAGTAAGCAAAACCTCAAACTTCAGTGTAAGTGCAGTCTGAATCTCCTTGTTGTCCTCTGTCTAAACAGGCTTAGCCATGTAATTTCCTGAAGGAAAGGAACTTGTCCTAAAGTGTGGGTTTTTTTCTCCAACAGTCTGTTACCTTGTGAACCTATGTACTGTTGTAATTACTATTTACTGTTGCAATTTGTCTATTTACTATTGTAAACCTACTTTTAAATTAATGGAATATGAAACATTAAAAACATATTCCACCAGTGGTGGTGCAGAGAATAGATCCAAGACAAAAGTTTGTACAGTATGCGAAATTGTCTTTCCTAGTCTTATATTTCAGAAATACAGCATGTTAAATATAAACATGAATAACTGACTTTGTTTCTTCTTTTGAAAGGGAACAGTTAATGGAAAAAGCCAAGACTGAGGAAAAAAAATGTACACTGAACACTTAGTCTTTGAAGAAGCAGTTTCAAACTGAACAAAAGGCTTCCAGAAAATTTGCCTGTCAAGAATCTGCTTGAAGGGATAGAAACTAGAGATTTTAGTGAATCATTTCAGAGAAAGATGTTTGCTTTAGTTTTCTAATGAACTAGAGTAGCTCATCTCGTTTTCCACTCATCACAGTGTTGTCCATCACTTGTATCCAACAAACATGTGATGCCACGTGGTGGACAGACAATTTGGTGGCTGTGCATAGTGATATCTCTGTTGTGTTAACTTTTTCTGAGTACCCTTCTGTAGCCCCAAGACTATATACCTCATAGATCTAGGCATTGATATCAGTTGTTCCAGAAGGATTACCTGGAGTCATATAGAAATCTCAGGGATAAAATAGTTGTTTGGAAGTCTGCTTTGTTTCTTGGGGACTGGATCATAGAGCTCAGCATAACCTTAGTATTACTCAGATCCCAGCATTCACTTTTTTCCTTTTGTTAGAAGGCTGTTAAAGAAAAGTCAGAACACCAGGTGCTGTAGCAAGTGTCAGATACAGAGAATCAGATGGGCATGCTGCTTATTAATTGTTGTATAGATTTAATTAATTTTTGCAGTTAAGGGGGAAGAAAAGTGAATCCCCATTAGGTAGAGAAATCCCTTGAAGAATCCTCATCAAAATCAAAAGTTTCCCATGCTAACAGGGAGCTGCAACAAAGTAATAGAATCAGAAAGGTCGTTGTCCAGCTACAGGGAAAAGCTAAAAAGCCAAAGAGCTGAAATCAGACAATGCCTGGCTGTAAAGCTAGCACAGAAAGGCTGAAGGTACACACACATTTTTTCATGAAGACAGACATTCTAGGTGAGAGAACTCCCTTTTTTCTCCCACTGAGCAGGGCTGGTGTTGATCCTTTGCAGTAAGCTAGACTTGAAAATAAAACTCTGGACTCAAATTCACAACAGAAGATTGATAGATTGATAGCAGCTACAGTAATTATGTGGCTTTTCCTGTCATCCCTCCCCCTACATTAAATATGACACCATAGCATCCCACTCCCCAGTTAGTACCATTTCCATAGTAGCATTTGTCCTCCATCATAGACATTTTGTGGCTATAGTGTAAGTATTGATCAGGTCACACATTGCTCATGTAGCTGTTAGTCCCTTTCCATCCTTCATAGCTGTAGAACTTAACGGTTCAACTGGTACCTGATCCTAAGTGAGAATCTAGACTCCTTTGCAGGTCTGTCACCTGCTCAGTCCCCTTTCCCTGATGGGCCACAGCTTTTCTTAGCTTCAGTCTCACAGGGCAAGAAATAATGACACCATGTACAGACACCTGCAGAAATAGTTCCCACCTAACGTCCAGGGAGCCTGAAAAATTCCTGAGGTTTTGTTACTCTCGACAATTTCCAGGAGACTGAATCTGAACCAAGGAAAATGGAAGCAATAAAAGAATGGTATCAGAACACAAATTCTGAGCAGATGAGCTGTTTTGACTAGCTTTTTGAAGAGGCTGAACTGATAAAATGATGTCTTTGCATTCTTCTGTTGTCTTCAGTCACAGGTCATCCAGAAATTTGCATCAGAGTTGAAAAGCATGCAAGTGGTGCTGAAAAATCAACACCAGGTGCAAGTGCAGAACAGGCAGCTGGAGATCCAGCTGGAAATGAAGAGAAGGCAAAGGCAGCAGTTGGAAAATGAATGTCAGGTAATGATAACAGCGTGAAAGAGTGGTGAGACACCCACAGAAGTATTCCTGTGCAAAATCTGTGGGGTTGTAGAAGAGACTTCATGGCAGAAAGACTTTATGAACTCAGTATACAGATATTCCTGTAAGTTTTACCATGTCTGCTACAAAAAGCCTAAGTAGCTTTTAAAACACGTATTCACCATATATATCACTTCCTGGAGAAACAGGACTCTTTTTTAATTTCAAGTTATAGAACTGTAAGCTATATATGGTAAAGATTGGAGAGTCTGCTATATTGCACTGTTTTATTTCTGCTACAAAAATTGTGGAGAAATTAGTGTTGCTTCTTTTTCTACCTAGGAGCTTGGAAAAAAACAAAAAACAAAAAAACAGACAAACATCTGAAAAAATATAAGTAGAAGAGAAAAAAGAAACTGAGGGAAGCCAGCAGAGAGTCAGAACAGGTAAAACTAGTTAGCATTCAAATAGTAATTCATTGAAAGTAACAAGAGAGTATTTTAGTATATGTACTGAGTAACATCTATCTCAGGTGTCAGTCTCCAGTGAGGAGTGAGGTCAGTCCTCGGACTTTTCAACTAAGTAGTCTTTATCATAGCTCAAAAATAAAATTAAAAAAGCTTTTATCTTTTTTGCATATCATTCCAGTTTAGTGGGGTTTGTAATAAAAGCTGTTGTGTCCCACCCCCAGACTGTTTATAATCGGGCCTGGGATAACTCCGTTAACCAAGCAGCCAAAAGCATGGCCAAGTCAACTGCTCCCCCTTTCCCCGAGCACTCTGTGTGATATGATGCAAAACTCATTTCCCACACATCTCCCCCACCCCAAGAAATCATTTGTCCTTGCACTGCCACACCACTATCCCAGTCATAGCTTGCATGGAATCCTGTAGCAGCAGGGTCAAAATCCGAAGGCCCGAGTCAGTTTTATACACTGCTGATCAGTCCCAGTACTGTTCTGTGATCAGAGAGAGACTTTCACAGCAAGAGTGTATTCCTGCAGTATTCTTCAGGCAGAGTTAGTCTTCCCTCCTCTTTCCCAGGAGTTTGTGGCACTCAGCATCCAACACCCCCCCTCCCAATGTCTGTATTTTATGCTGTGTTGGAGACAAGTGTTGATTTCATCATCCCACTAAGAGAGAGGCAGCTTTATAGTGAGGACCTCTCGGAGGCATCCTGGAGAGGTTCTACCTCTACATACAGGAGAAAGGCAGGAATTACACGCTGTTCAGCCCCTTCCTGCACCGAGCTCAAGAGCTGCAACACAGCATGCACTGACTGCATGCACAGCATGCAGCTTTAATTGCATGGTCTTCCCTAGATCACAATGACCTAGAAGGAGCTCACCACTGGTTCAAATCTAAGTTGGACAGCCTGCAGCAAGAAGTTGTGAAACATCACCAGCCAAAGAAACCTCAAGAGAGCATCTTCAAAAAGGAGGGAAAGAAATTAAGCACAGTCGTTTCATAGAAGGAAGCAAAGAAAATAGGTGGGAGAAGTATTTGGTAGCTCATTGTCAGACAGGATTTGCATTTCCTAGGTTTTCTTTATAGTTCCTTAGACAGGGCTGGAAAAGAGAGTGCTCTTCTGGTTTACTTGTTTCTCTTCTCTTTTGTCAAAGAAGGTAATTAAGCAGCAAAGAATATTGCAAGATAGCTTGAAGGGACTGTTTCTGTGCTTAGAAGAGCTCTATCACACATCCTTCGTGGTTTTTTTGGTGCTCATTAACCAAATACCTCCTTAAAAGCTAACAGCCAGTATACTTCCTTCCCTGCATTCCTCTCTGTTTCGGCGGTTCTTCTTCCCCTCCTCCATACCTTTTCCAGAGAGCCTTTCAAAAGCTGCACTTACCTTGTTTGTGTAGATTCAGCCTTCTCCATAATTGGTAGTTCTTCCAGAGCCAAACAATCAGGTTTTTAGAGATGCAAGTACTAAACTGCTAAAACTTCATTCTCTTCATTAGCGATGACAACAGTGCCCCAAAGAGTCACAGCTTCATAAAACATTGTATCTTTTCCCAGAAGAAAAAGGAGGCATAGCCTCCTGCTCTCACCTCCCTGGGCAGCAAAACACAGACCCAACATCTCCAGCTCACCACCAGGAAGACCTATATGAGCTGGACAGGAAATGAGCTCATTTGATTGGATCATCCCCAGCCCGGGGAGAGCATCACCTACTGGCAGGAGACTCCCTGCTAGCACCCAAGTGCCAATTGATAGAGCCAGGAACTTCCCTGGGCTTGGAGATGGGCCTGTAGCACTGAAAATGCCTCGTAAAAGTGCTCGAAGGGCACCATATATACAAGGCCTAGGAATACTTAAGTCACAAATGTTGATTTTAATTGACTCATACCTCCCACCTCATCATTTTGACTCAGGTGCTTTGCATTGTGAAGCTGTTACTAACAAGGCTACTATTTATAGCAAAACAACTATTCTTTATCATTGCTGCAGAACATGTGCTGCATCTTTGCTTCCATCACTTTTCTTTTACCACCTTTATCCTAAGGCCTGGCAGGTGCTATCAAAACAGATCTGAGCCTGGCTTGCAGAGGGTTCAGGTGAATCACTGAAGGCAGAGTCATGTGTCTGTGGCTGGGTACTGACGTGACCGGGCCAGGGAGGAACTGGGAGGACTGGCTGCTTCTAATGGTAGATGATGATACCAGGGTCATGAGAGAACTTAAGCCTTGGGCTATTTTAGGAGCATATACGGAATTCATTAGGTGTGTGATGTTACACAACACATCATCTTACCTTCATGAGACCTAGTGGAATTTGTTCAACCTCTCCTGCTGTGGGTCAACACACTGTGCAGGGAGTAGTTGAAGCAGATGACTTATAATACATTGAAGATGACTGTAGCATGGACACTGCTTTGACTAAGGTTCATCTCTGGCTTGGCTTACTCTTGCACAGGGTTTCAGTGTAAAGAGCTTTAGTTCAGGTGGTATTGTGCTCTCATCTGCTTTAGCAGAGCTGGTTGCAAACTCCTTGTTGATCTGTGGTTCTGTTTATTTCCTGGGAGATCTATACACGTTATTTGCAATACTTGGTTAGTTAGCAGGGGCAGGAAGTCTTGCATACCTCCAGAGCCTCAGAGTAGGCCAAGGACACACTGGAATTAGCTCATTCTGCTGCTCCAGCAGTTAGATCCTAAGCTTTACCTACCTGATAAGGCTCTGGATGACTTAATGGTGACCTGAGCCTCTTTCTGCAGCACATGGCTGTGCTAAGGAACAAGGCTGAGCACGCTGCTAAAGCTAATGCACATCTGAGCTCCATGAAACTGCTCCCTAACTGCAGGCCTATGCACCGTGGCTTTTAGGTGGCTCAGCCTAAGCTGTGCCTCTCTACTTCCATAGTGCCCTCGGGCAAACAGCAGTCAAAGCTCTCATCCAGATTTGTTCACTGTGAATTCAAATTGTAATCACAGCTGGAAAACAGTCTTCTCACTAGCCCTTAGCATTTAAACTTCAGTTTGCATTGAATGCTTAACTAAGTTGCCTAGCAAGGGACAAATGAGTATGACCTTTGCCTGTGCAAAAGGACAAAGCTGTTACAGCTGCGTTTGTGTGAAATGTGTGGTGGCAGGGCAACAGCACCAATCACCCCTCTGCTTTCCCTCTGGGAGTTTAACCAACTCTGTACACCTCAGGGGCTGCTCTTCACCCCTTCCTTGTTCAGAACCCCCTCCTCTCTCAGGCTGTGCACACACCTTTACTTCGTATGCTGAAATGCACAGTCTGAGTAGATAGCTGTGGCCATCACACTTGGTTCTTATCTTTGTATAGTGACAATCTAAGTCAGCTTCAAGATATTCTGGTGCTGCTTCTAAACCTGTTGGGGTTATAGATCAGAAGCAGTGGGGTACAGCGTGATTGTGAAGGAGTTCTGTATCCCAGTACCTTCTAACTTTACAGAATCACAGAAGCACTACCTTAAATAATTTTGGCTATTCCTGCTTTCCAATGCAGAATGAGAGAGCTGGTCCTAATGTCCAGGATGTGTTTTGTACTGGCTTGTACTTCAGATATGCTCTAGTCTAATCCTGCTGACTACTCACTGGGAACTGGAGCACTTCTGGACACCACCTTCTAACTTCTTTCATTTGAAAGGAAACGAGTGTGTTTGCTCAGAGCCTACTCTGCAATGTGAGCAACAGCATGGGGAGGCACGGCTCACCATTTGAAGAGTACACGATAGACAAAAACTTCTTACATTTTGTAATTTCAGTAAAGCTGTAGTAATCTAACACTGCTGCCACCTACAGGATCAATCACCGACGTCCACTTTACTCGCCTTTCCCTGTGCTTGGCAGCTGCTAAGCCTCTCAGAGAATTATTTGTGGTATTTAAAAGCGAATTTTCTAAGCAGCAAAAAAAAAGGTTGGTGATGTTTCGTGATTGTTTTTTTCCTCAGCAATCTGTGGCCTTCAGTGAAGGTGGATGGCAAACAGCTTTCTACACAGGCACAACTGAAAGGTACAATTCAACTAGGACAATCAGTAGGTACGTTCATGAGCAGTCTTTTATTCAAGTTAGCGTGTTATACAGACTAGTGCTGTACAGTGATAGGCAGCTGACAGAATTATCCCGCGAGCACCAAGTGGTTTGGCGATGTGTGTGGTGTATTTGACTGACATGGTTACCCGAGGGGTATTCTGTGTGCTGACACGTGCGGCTGGCATTGACCGAAGTATTCCTTCCCTCCTAGCCTCTTCTTGCCAGTGATTTATGACAGCTTTCTCAAAACTCATGGCAGGATTTCAAGCTTTTCTCATTCTGCTGCTTGCTCCCACACAACCTTTTAGTTTTCCGTAAACCTGTCCTTAGTGCAAAGGAGAATGAGGAAAGGTGCTGGGTTCATCAGTGTGATGTTCTTTCGCGCAACTCTTAGAACAAGCCACAGCCAGGTGAGCCCAAAGGTGACCATGGTGCAAGTTAGAGTAAGTCCCATACAGCCCCTCATTCTACACCGGGTATTTGTGTTTCAAACTCACAGTGCCCCGTGTATCCTCCATCCCTTACCTAAGGTGCAGGGATGGAATGAGCAGTACATGTTCACAACATCGTTTAAAAAGAATTCCACAGTGACGGCACTTCCTCAGCAGCACTGCAAGCTGAAACCGCCCTGATTCCGTACTGGACAATACCACTGTGGCTGTGTTAAAGCCTAGGGTAGCACAGGCACCTTCTGGAAGCAGCTCATGTTGGGTGCTGTGCTTGTCCCGAGACACATCAGTTCACATGGGCCAAGTCTGTTAAAAATTTTTACTGGGGCACTGACAATGCTACAGCGACTGTTTTACAGTCTCCTGCTTTGGCTGAAGTCCTGTCTGATCTCTCTGTGCTGCACAGTACTGCACTGTATGTGTAACGTTGTGTGAAGGTGCAGCCAGTGCAGAAGAGACTGCTTCTTGCACAGCTGGAAGTGCAAACTGTAAAAACCTAAGTGCTGCCATCATGGCATTTTTTTCACAAGCATTGGAGAAAGCTTTAGAGAAGGGAGACAGGTAGCATCCCTTCCTGTCAGATGCCCTGAATGCCTCAGACATGCTTCCAGAACACCAGCTCCTGGCAGGACACTCCGTTCTAGCAATACCCACACCGACTGGGTTTTAGTAAGTGCAAGTTTCTGTTATTTGGTGCTTAAAAACAATTTAGAAAGCTGTTCAAAAGATACACGGCATCAGCATTCAGATTCTATTTTCCTTTTTATTTGCACAAAAGCTACAGATTTGTAGCTCCTGGGTGGGTGTGAAAACTAAACTGCTTCAGCATTCTGACAGCAGTAGGGATCAGAAATAAAGGAATTCAGGGTAATGCCATAGTGTTGGTCCATTGTAAAGACAATTCTTTAACAAACAAATAAACCACACACATAAGCTTCCTCTACATCAAGTCTATTAACAAAAATGTACAAGCAATAGGATTCTGGGTATTCCAGACTTGGTTCTGGAAAAGCATAATGCAAAGGAAATCTGTACTGGTTCTCTGGCTTCTGTTTTCCAAGCTGTTCAGCACTGAGGGCTGAATTTCTGGGACATGATGAACTTTTTTTGCTGCAAGAAGAAAAAAAATCAGTGGGGTTGTAAGATGTGAAGGGAGCAATAATCAATATGGAATGGAATATTTTTATCCCAAGATGATGCAACAGTTGGCTGTTGTGTCAAAAACCAGTGCTGAGGTGTCACAAAGAATGAAAAAAGGAAGCAAGGGAGTCATTCTCTCCCTTCTGCAGCCTGTGCCTACCCCAGGCTAAGGTACCGAGATGGCTGTTAATTTATAGTTCCGCAGCCCTGGCACGGGCCTTCTATTTGAGCAGTACTGTTTCAAGTAAAACATGTTTTTCCAGGTCAGCAAGACTTTCTTGGTGTTTGTTTCTCACAGCCCCACAGGTCTCTAGGGAAGTGCACATACATTATATTGTAACTTAATGTTTGGTTTGAGATAAAGTTGCTTTACCTTCAGAGTTGGTCTAGGCAACTCTGTGAGACTTGTTTCTTAACCGCTGTTTGCCACTGTGAGATGGCTGCAGAACACAAATCACACACAGCAAACAGCAGTCCTTAGCCCCAGCGAGTGCTTGGGAGGCAGCAGCACGGCTGGTTTTCCGGTCAGCAAACTACCTTGCTGAAAAATATTTTCCAGCCTTACTTTGCTGTAGCACACAACGTAACATCCACATTTCTCTATACACACAGAGCAATATGCTGTCATTTGTTTATGATACAGCTTCTCTTGCCGGGTTGGAAGCAATGTGCCTCCATCCTCACATGTTACTGTTAGAATTAATTACCCAGACCATTTGCAGCATATGTCAGATGGTAAGCTGTACACCATTACTGCACTGATTTTTGCTATACGCTGTTCAGTAGGATATGTTTGCTGAGAATGAGTATACATTATCATTTACATCAGAATTTTTTATTAACAAGTTCAGAAGAAAAAGGTCGCGCTGATGTCAGTTAAACAGAAATCAATCTCCTTCAAATAGAACAGCTGTGAGGAGTAAGGAGCCCCAGAAAATTCAGACTACTTAAGAGATCCTGAAATACTGAGTGCTCCATCCTCTATGGATTAGTATGAGCCCATTTCTTCTGCATTACAGTAATTTCATGCTGCACGTTAGAAAACCCTCATCAAATGAATATGGCTTGAACAACCTCATTGGTAATGAGTCAGAATATTGCACATTTTCCCCCCAAAAATGCCACCAGGCTTCAGTTATCACTGTTTGATTCTATATACAAGACTGAGTATGAGACCACAGAGCAGTGCATCAAAGGAGAGCCAACAACAGACAGGCTGGAGCATGTCAGCACCGCACTCCCAGCAGTTTCCATCCATACCTGATACAGTTCAAAGTCCATAAAGCCATATCAGCGCAAGTCACACCTCTGACCATCGCTAGAAAATTGTGCACATGAAAAACAAGTCTCCCAGCACTGTGTGATGTGAAGGCCAGTAATACCAAGAGTACCATTCCACCTGCCACGAGCCTCATCATACAACTGCGTAGGTGTACAACATCTTTTGAGCCATTCTGGTATTCCCACTGCTCTGATAAATCAGCGACAAGTTAAAGGCAGTATCTCTTCTCAAGTCTGTCTGATCCGTTTCTATTCCCTGCAAAAATAACAATTAAACACTTATCTATGTGCAAAATCAGCACAGAATTGAAACATGAGTAGCAAGTACAGTGGAATCAAATCAGGTATTCACGGTTTATACAGGCTTGCAGTTGTCTAGAAACAACAGCAGGGTTGCAGATGAGCATCCACGTGTTGTTAATCACTGAGGAGGGATTACATCCTCGCACTATTAGCTTTAAGTTACACAGCCAAGTCATAGGACAGGAAAGTACTGTCTTTATATGCTATGTATCCATCTTGTAAAGGGGCTGTGAATGCTGCCTGTGGCCAAAAGATTGCTGTTTTCAACTCCTAGCACTAACACCCTTGTGTTTTACCAACCCTTCCTGTTCTCTAAATACACTTGTAATGTTACCACCCACCCACATCAAGGCTAGGCAAAAACTTTCCCTCAGACCAGGCTGGTAAATGTATGACACATCAGTCAGCATGATCTAATGCAGATCAATTAGAGTTTTACCATGGCTCAGATGCTTTTAGGCATTCTTAGTACCGGTCGGTATTGCTCCAGCATGCTGCTTTACAGCATGGCTGAGTACAAAGAACTTCCCGTTACGATTTCATGCAGGTAATATATGTAAAGTTCAGCTGTTCATTCAGGTAAAGTTGCTTAGCAATGCTTTTTGCTGCTACTTCAGCCTATTAGTAATTTTTTTGAAGGCAGAATTCATAAATCTTTGAAATTAACACATGCAGAGAGGCATTAATTACCAGGTGACAATCAGATCTGGGCTTCCAACGTCAGGGAATTAGGACACAAGTTAAAGGAAACTCAATTACACCCATTTTTATGGACTTGTTTTAACCACAGCTGAGAAATGCAAAACGCTGACCTGACTATTCTCTGTACATAACTTACAAAGATACGGTACCTCTAGGGTGAGAGGAGGAAGCTCGTCCTCGCTTCCACAGCTGAGAAATGCAAAACGCTGACCTGACTATTCTCTGTACATAACTTACAAAGATACGGTACCTCTAGGGTGAGAGGAGGAAGCTCAAGTACTTTTTGGTAATAGTGGATGGCCAGGTGCAACAACCCCAGCTGGTGAAGGCCACGGCCAAGGTTGTAGAAAGACTCCTGACATGGTCCACGCAGGTCCAAGTACCGGTGAAGGAAAGAGAATCCCTGTGCACAAGTTAGACACACTTGTGAGTGTTCCATTTAAGAAGATGCCAATAGAACGTGCTGGAGAAGAGGTGTATAAATGTATCTACTTAAACTTTGGATTCAGGCTTCTCCACAAGCCCATGAGCAAGTTGAAGGCAAAACAAAGTCGCATTCAATTGCTGAAACCATGAAAACTGCTCTGTCAGTCTCACTGCCCTTGGTCACCACAGATACATCTTGTTAACACACAGAACACACTGTTACTTTCTATTGTGGCTTAGGGCGCTAGCTTGCTAAATACAGAACAAATAGGTATCTCTGTGTCTATGTAGCACACACACATATAAGACTGGTTCACATTCAGAAGAGTTGACCACTCTAAAAGACACGGAGCTAGACAGGCTAGAACAAGAGCTTATTTTTCATTAAAAGGTCTTTAAGCAAAAATCCACACACACATTGGGTTTTTTTTCTTTTAGAGGAGGAGAAAAGTCCCCAAACCTTCATTGCCTTTCCTTACACTCTGCCATGGATAGCAACAAAAAATGGTTTAATTCCACAGCTTTTCAGAATTCTACAAAGTTCTGGACTCTGTTAAGTACATATGAAAGTATTATTTCTGGAATGAAGGCATATTCCTTCTCTTGATCCTGTGCTCCCTATTAATACCAGTTATCAGGGAAATTACCAGGATATCACTTTACAAAGCTTCCAGAAATAAACATTGCTGAATAAAGGCATGAAGAAGTCCTAAGCAACAGGCAAGAGTTCCTGTCTCTTCTTGAAGCCAGCAGATGTTTTAAATAAAAATAACCCCTGACTCACCTGCACTAGAAGAGCGTGCCTTTTCAGCACGTATTTCTGAGACGCCATGTGGATGAAAGTCAGGCCGATACAAAGACTGTACAGAGGTTCATCTGGGTTTGAACGGAAGGCTTGCACGTACTGTCCTAAAAACAAGTCACTGAATCAGGATGTTTGTTGTGAAAGACATTCCTTTCAAATTTAAGGGCAAAAAAAGGAAAAGCTTCAAATTAGGTGTGTGAACTAAGAAAAGAAAGTGCTTAATATACCTGCATCAAAAGACACAGGAAAACATTTATATTTTCAGCACTCCTTGGAGTATGAAGGAAAAATGCAAAATGTGATGCGCAGGAAAGAATTAGACACAGAACACAAACACGGTCCTTGCTGGGATTTGTATCCTGGAGGCCACACATCTTGGGTGTGACATTTGGAGGGCTTGACTGAAAGCCGAGCAAAGTGCCCAAGCAACTTTATCTGCTGTTGAAATTGGTCTGTTTCTTATCTTCTTATTCTTTATTATCACTAGCCTTAATTACCTTTGCAAGCTGGTGACACTCACAGTGTGTGCTAAACTTGAGACATACCAGTTTAACATTTATCAGCACAACTCTTCAGTGATGCTTTGATTTGTGAGCAAACTAATTAAAACCCTCAGACCAACACTGTAAAGCCACCTGCAATTTTCCGATGTAGGAAAAAAAAATAAATCTTCTCTTTGAAAGAAACATTCACTTGTTACATCTGTTGACATTAGAACATTCATGACATTACCAAGAGCATGCTTGAAACTGCCAGACACAAAGGCGTTATGCCCGTTGAGGACACACAGTGCGTGATTGTCGGGATTTTTCAGCATTAAGCGGAGACAGAAGCGATGGTGACGGACATCCTGAGACTGCATGGTAACTTGATTGAATATGTTCCATAGCTGAGGCTTATTGACATTGTCCATTACCATGATTCTATAGAATGAAAAGCATACAAGGAATTAGTAAACACTACAGTAAATGCTCTGTCTACAGTAGAACCATAACAGTTTGGGGAAGATAGTAGGTGCAAGTCAGTGACAAAGGCAAAGTTGAAACCAGTGGTTCTGTCCAAAACCACCAACCTACTGCATTATGTGTCTTCTGGAATCAAAGGTTATCAGAAAGTTCCTTTAGTTCCAGTAGCTGGATCTGTTTTAGCAAGAGCTGGAAAGCATCATCCTGCCTCCTCCAGCAGTTCAGCTACAGCCTCGGTGGAAGCAACTACAGAACAGATGGCTTTACCTTCTCAGAACCCCACCTGATATAGTTGTATGCTTTTCTGAAGTTCTTGTCTAGAATTGCAGCAGAGAGCCCGAAGTATTCCAGTTCCTTGCGCTTTTGTCTATCATCATAAAATGAGTAATATTCCAATGAGGAATCCACTAGTAGCTCTGCCTCCTTGTACCGGGAGAGGTCACATAAGGAGTATATAGCCTTCAGGAGGAGGTTCCACCAGTCATCTTTTGTCAGAACACTCGTGAGAACAGCAAAAATCGCTGAAAATAGTGAAGTCAGTAAGTTGGGAAAATCAAAAGGAAAGAGCTAAACTGTTTAAAAAAACAAACAACAAAGTGCCCACATCAAACTGATCTTTTCAAACACACCTCAGCATTAAGAGGTAAAATAAAGAGAAAATATTTACTTTGTTCAGTTAAGAGCAGTTTACAGAACACCAGCGAAAGTCAAAACATGGGAACAAAACAGTGATAAATACACACGGTTCAAGTTGCAAACATATTAAATGAGTGCATTGGTTACTCTTCCAAATCTACCAAATGGTGCTTAACAGCATAGTCTGAAATAGCCAAGCCTGGGGTAGTTAAATACCTTTTAAAACAGGTATTTCTGTTTTAGATTTGCACGCGTGGTATTTGAACTGAGGAGAATGCTGGACCATATGATCTCTAGAGATCCTTCTCAATCTGAATTCTTCTGTAACCTTACTATTTGTCTTTGAATAAGGATTGCTCTTTTAAGTTACATTACCTTCATTTTGCTACCTCCTTTGTTCTAGAAATAAAGCGCTGTTATGATGAATGGTGGATTTAGCATACAAACCAGTAACATTTATTTCACTCTTCATGACTAACGAGTTCATCTCGTTGTTTATTAAAAACAAAGCACGGGTTACCTTTCGCATCGCAATTTGCTGTCTCTTGGTCGTCATTGTCAGAAATTTTATCCCTCGACACCTTAATGAGATAGAGGTGTCTCTCTCCAGATTTGGAACTAGATATCAAGCACACCTGAGCTCTGCTCATTGCTACCTAGAAACAAATTTAAGGGCAGCATTTCAGATTACATTAATACAGCCTACGACAAAGGCAGCTTTATGGCCAAAACATCGTGCTCACGTTGCATGCCAAAACAGGCTGCAACTTGGAAACGCCGCGGTAGAGCAAGATGACGACAGAGAACATTGCCAAGAGGCGTATTATCTCTGCTTTGTCTCATGCTCTGGTGCAAACTGGGCTGTCCAAAAGAAAGATACAAACTCTTTAACCTGGAAGATGTTTCCTGGGAGTGGAACATCCAGTATATACTGTAATCAAAACCACTTGCATAAAGGCATAGCAAGAATGATGCCTTTCTGTGTCAGTTTCAGCACGACAGGGAAAGCCAGCTAGTCACCCAGTGTAATACAACAGATTGGCTCTGACTGGACAGATAAAACTGTACTATTCCCCTCCCTATTTAAAAACAAACAAAACCCACTTAACACAAAGCCACCACCACTGTATTTACTGGCTAAACAAACACTTCTTTGGTCCTTCCATCACAAGCAAACATTAAAAAGAAATTGAATTCAAAACAAAAATTTTGAAACAGAAGCCAGTATCAACATTTCAAGAAAGCACCATGCTGACTGCTGCAAAGGTAAGAAGCAGCTTTAGTATTCAGTGTCTTCTATGTACTCGCAGAAACAGGGAGCTGAAGTCACTGCACTGAGAATCAGAGACATATATGGTTCTCTTTTCTGAACGCTGCAAGCAGGAACACTAGCAGTACAGACTCCCTGCAACGTTAGTAACAGAACCATGAAGCCAGTTGTGTATAAAAAGCACTAGCTCTTCTCCCAAGTTTGTCTGTTGCTTGTCTTAACCCAACTCATAGCTGTGCAATGTCCTAAGGTGTAGCTGTAAAGACTGTCTTACCTTCAACAGCATGGCCAGCATGGTAAGTAAGGTGTCGATGTAACCATACATTTTGCCTTGAGAATACAGCAGGGTTGAACGATGGAGGAGGAGCTTTAATTCCTAGATAAAACTGAACATTATTATTCAGCCTTTTACAGAGAGTGTGTTTATAAAGCAGATAATTTTAACTCAATACAGTATGAAAAGGATTGCAGAACCTTCTACAATTAGCTGCAAAAACCTCAGCAGCAGGAGGTATGATATCCCTAAACAGCCCTGCAGTAGCTACTACTTCAAAGTCTCAATTTTCAGAGAAATTCAGAGTAACTCTTAGCTATAGTGGGTAAGGGGATATAGAACCCTTACTACGCCATTTAGTTACAATCAATAGAGGCCAAAACCTGTAGTTTCTATGTAGCGACCTCCAATCTACCAGGTGCAAAGTGCACAACACTGGGACTGGTTGTCAGTGGTCAAGAGGTTGCACATCACACAGAAGTAACCAGGTGGGACAGGGATAAAAAGGTGAAGGGAGAAAGAGCCCTGCAGGCTCATCCGTGATGCTTGGTTTGAATTGTTTGCTGTGCTCTGAAGACTCGCCATGCTGTAGATGAGCAAGTCTCAATCCTTTGACCACTACCATAGTTTAGAATAATAATATCCCAAACTGGAAGCACAGAAAACTTTGCTCACCTGCTGAGCAGCATTAGCATCCTGAGCCAGCGTATCAGGATCATACATGGGTTCCAGAGCCTCCAGAGCTTTTTCAGGTCGGCCCAGCTGCTGCTGAAGTGTTGAAAGTGATATTCTTGCATCCAGATGCAGTGGAGCAAGATCCACAACTTTGGCATAGCTCTCTGCAGCACACTCCATGTGTCCCAAAGCCTTCAAGCACTCTGGAAATACCATAACCAAGAGTATACAGTTAAATGGCGGAGAATGTTTTCAAAGCTTGCAAAATCCTTACACTTACTCAGATACTTTTTACAATTAAAACTACCCAAAACATGTATTATTCAAGTGAGAATATTCAGAAATATGTACCGATGCATCTCCAGTTTCACTTAAAGCAGGATGGAATGCAGAACAGTTGCTGTTTCACATCTATGAAAATTAAGTATTTTTAGCTGAAGTAAATCTCTACAAGAACAAGAAAAAGCTGCAAGTCAGGGTTGTCTTAATAGTTCTGCAAATACCACTTGTCATCCAACATGTGAACCTAGGACTTCGGTGACCCTGGAAACGCTGATCACTCTGTGACCATCCCTCATGCATTCAGCAGTCCTGCTGTGACCATCCCTCATGCAGTCAGCAGTCCTGCTGCCTCTCACCCGCGTGCCGGAGCCAGACAACAGCCAAGTTGTATCGTTCTGAGCAGACAAGGGAACTCAAGAGAGGCAGTGCTGAGTTGTATTCACCAACATCCAGAAATGCCTCTGCGACATCCAAATACAAGTCGCCCATTTCTTCTGGATTTTGTTCCACCAGAGTGGTCAAAAGAGGCTTTAAAAGAAAACCAAAAACACACAAAACACTAAAAGCACAAATAACCAATGGGAACATTCCTTTAGTATATGGTTATTGGGAGTGACACGTGGGAGCTGACAGTTTTACGCTATGATTTTTATTCTGTCTGCATTCTGAACTACAATTTAAATGTTAGTTTAATAACAAAAATTTTAAAGGTCTGAATTTCAGAATTCCTGAAAAAGACACTTTTTTCTATTCTAGACATTTCACATCCTGCCTATCTGTACATTTCACGTCTGACGGGTGAAAGAACAGTCTTCAGATTCAGCAGAGTGTTAAGGCAAAGCAGTGTTCCTCTGGGTTCAACAACTTTGCAGTGTGGTCCTCTCCCAGCACGTACACTGTGATTTACCGTGCCTTAGTAATATCTCCACGGAAGGCATAAGCAGAAAACTAGTACTTCTGCTGTTACTGGTTTGCTAGGTTTCTCTTGGAGCCAGAGGGAACAAAAAGAATCTCCACAGCTCTCAATGACCGCAGTCATATAAAGACAGGGAAAATGGTTTGCTTTGGTTACTTATTAGGGTATCTTGCAACTTCTGAGTTGGTTTCTACTTACATTGAGTGGCTCTAAGATATTCAGGTGAACCAAGCACACCATCAGCTTGACCGTGATGTCTATGGGAACGCCCTCAGGTATGCGGCAGCTGACCTTTTCCACATCTGTGAGAAAGGAAGGAATTTCTTTCCAAACCCATAGGTTTTAGCAAGCACTTCACAAGCTCCACATCCCCTCCAGAGCACGTCCAGCTCAGTGAAGAAAATAGTTTCTCACTGACTCTAGCAAATGTTGGTGCAGGCATCCTGTCTCCCTTTCTTCTGTATCTTTCCCGGTAGCTGGAACCCCTTCCTGCTATCTCTGATGGGAATAATTTCATCTGAGAGTAAGGAAGACAGCAAGCCTGCAAGAACTTCAAAAGCAGGATCCTGTAGGATGTGCTTAGAGTCTTTGCCCTTTTCAGATGTGCTTGCTTCATAAAGCTTTCCTTTATCCATTTATGCACCTGCACCCTTTCCTTGCTTTCTGAAGGAAATACCCTGTGTTGAGCCATCTGCTCCTATGAAGAGAAGCCCTGTGTACCAGGGGTCTGTCTGTACACACTGTTAAGCACAGTTAACTACAGAGCCTTACACAATAGATACACAGAGTGCAACCTGATGACAATTTAAACACAAGACAAAGAAGTTGCCTGTGACAGAGGTAGCAAATTACTGGTCATATAGTGAAACTTCATTATACTTCCCCTTTGCATGCAGTCATGACACCTCCTCAATCACTCTGTTTAAGTTCTGCTTCGTCCTAATTCTTACGCCAGGAATTCCAAGGGGGATTACTGCAAACTGAGAGTACTGTGACTGCCAACAGAAGGCTTCTCTATTGCCTTCCACAATCACACCCAATTACTGCAAATCACAACGTGGATTAATTCATCAGTCTCTGAACATCTTCATGCCCAGCATGAGAGTAGTTATTCACCTACTGATAAATTCTTACAAAATGAAAATTGTTCTTTTCAAAGTGGGGAAGCCCTGGGAGATGCTTTTGGCTTTGATGGCTGGCTGGGTTCGGAGTAAATTCTGAGTAAGGAAGACAGTACCGAAGAAGCCTCAGGATCAAAGCCTATTTCTCTGGTGTTAGAAATCTTGCCCAAAGTTTATACGATTGCAACCTCGACCCTTAGCACAAGATCAATTCACAGACCTGTATGAAATTATAATTTAAATTATTACCTGAAGCACTGGATTCAGCATCTGGATGACTTTGGTCATCTGTCACTGCCTCCTGGCTTTCCTGAGTTTCTACCTCCGCCCCTGTATCTTTTAAAAAAATATTAACAGATTACCCTACATTAGTGCTCCAGATTAGTACCAGCTAAGCCAAAAGCTACTCTATTTTGAATCCATACTTGATCAGTAGCTTACTCTGAGAAGTGGACTCTTACTTTGTTTTTATTTTGAAGGACAGAAGAGCAGAGAGCTGAGCTCTTGTGTAGTTTAGAAGCTTTGTCTTATGAAATTACACATCCCAGGTTACACAGCAACATTGTGTTTTAATTCCTAGTCTCATTATACTTTTGCTTCTTATAAATTACCTGTTACAAGTTTCTGTGGGGACAGTTGTTTGCTGATCAACTAACTGTATTTTAGCTGCCCATTAAAGCAAAACGCCAACACAAGTATTTTACACTGCACTGAGTATGGTAAAGACAGCTGAAACAGCCAACCATTTAATCACAGAACAAACCATCCACTCACAGAGCTGTCACGCTGTGGTCACTCCACAGCCCAAACAAACACTTTCAGACCCAAGCAGTAACTTTCACGAAGCAGTTCCTCAATGAAAACCTACTTTATTCAATTACTGGCTAGTATCCCTAGACTTCCATGTACCAAAACATTTCAATATTTAACAACAGTAGGATTGAATATTATTCTCAGGTCAAACGTTGATAATCTTAAGTACAGATGCCACTAAATGATTTTTTTTTAGAAGCTATTTTGCTGGCAGAAATAACTGGCCTAATGTGAACACTGAGGAATGTTTAGAACTTTAAAAGGCCTCCAGTTGCCTGGAGAGCAGTCCTTGTCCTTAATGAGTCAGCAGGGCTAATTGGACATCAGAGTAACTCCTTACAGAAAGCCAAGGTATATGCCATGTAACTCATTAAAAACATGGAAAAGTTTCAAAAGAGAAAAGCCTTTCAACATTTATCAAAATATACCCATGAGTTAAAAAGGTAACGAGAAGAAAGATGTCATATTAGAAGAACAGCAGGGTCATCATAACCACTTGTTAGCTACTTACCTTTTTTCTCCTCAGTTGCACTTTTTTCCAACACTTTCTTCTCAAGTACGATTCCTGCAAAATCTGTAATAACCTAAAACAGATGAGTAACTCTAATTATTTTAAAGATTTAAAGGATAGATGGAGTAGCCAGCACATGGAGCAGCTGTTGTAGACATCACAAAAGTTATCATGAGAAAAACTGCATTAATTTCACATGGGATTAGTTGACAAATGTGGAGTCTGATCAGCTTATTTCCTTGTCCACTATTTTTTGACTACTCAGATGATCTAATCAGGATGTCTTTAGTAAATACAACAGTTATTTTCATCACGACTATTAACGTTTTTAACCTTTCTAGGCTTTTAATGCCTACTGGAAGACAGAAAAGGAAAATAAAGTAGCAGGTAAACAACTGAACTCTCTACAGATCTTTCCAAAGTGCTCCAAGTATTCCTCAGCCTGACACACTGCTACGGAAACTCATGGTTTGCCACAGTTTAAAAAAAAAGATAAAAATTTACAGCTATATAGAGACAGCCTACAATAGCTCATATCATATACAGCATGGCCTCAATAAAACTGATATAATTCAATGGAACGATTAATTAAAACAAAAAAAAAATTAAGACCAGCAGTCATTACTGTTGCCAGAACAAGCGTGATAAACAGAGTACCTCGGCCTTAGAGGAACATACCAGGTGATTGTACTAAGACAGTTATTGTTAAAGCCTCAGTTTACCAACTCCAATACAGATTCAGCTATTTTGGAAGGAGAATCACAAGAACAGACCAGAGGAGAACCAGCAGGAAACAAACGGGAACAGTTCTACAACTTAGTACTGTATTCCCAAACCTGGCAGCTGGATACTGTGTACAGAAAATTGACTGTTTGATTTCTAAAATGGGAAGAAGTACAGAGAAGGGTCAGAGAAAATGTTTGCAGGCTAGTGATGTCTTACATGGACAGAGAAAGATATAAACAAAATCTTAAAGAGAAAATATGAAGAGGTAATTAATTATCAACAAATAAGAAAATTCACAAGGAGTAAGTCCCAACTACGAGTGTCTCCCCAATCCACCTGAGCAAGTATTACAGCCAGTAACTAATGACTTTCCTCTCCAAGTCAGACCAAATCACCTGGGAAACTTGCCTGAAAAACAAGGGTTAAAACCCACTAGAATAAATTTGGAATAGATACATGATCTTCTCCAATTCCAGATGCCTTCGAGTCAAGATGTATTGTCTTTACAGAATGTCTGGTTGATGCATAAGTGATTAGTCACAACACAGGAATGCCTGATAAAGAAACAAGGGCCTGAATGCGAACCATTGGACCATTCAGTGTCACCCTTTTAACCTTAGAGAATGTCCTTTGCAGGTACCACTCACAAAACCAGCTCACAGGTCTTTGTCTGCTAAGCTTATGGCAGCTGTAGAGGAGGAGAGAGGAAAGATCACAGTATTTTAAACCTGAAACAGCATGCAAGTCTATCAGCCCCCAATTTATTATATTGAGCCATTAACTTCAATGCTCATTACTACCAAACTATTACAAAGCAATCCAAATCTGATAAGCTTCATTGCTTTAGAAAGATGACTGTATTTAAGCACTGCAGGAATATAAACTGCCCAAGCTGACTGGCAAAGACGTGCTGAACATGATACAGAATGCATCTAGTTGTCCATACCGCCAATGCTTTGTCATACTGCTTGGAAGAAATATACAGCTCAGCCGCGATATTAACATCCTCCATGGAGACAAGGCTCTGGTGTTTAGTGAAGGCTTCTTCTATTATCTCAATAGCAGAGGTTGCATCATTAGCTTCATAGTAACTCCTGTAAAGCACAGTTATGAGATGTTGGGTGTTTAATATAAACAACAGCATGAATTGTACATTATCAAAACTATTTCTTCTGTTTATTACCAAATACTTTTATTAGCAGAAGCTACAAAAGGACAGTGAGAAAGAGCAGGTGCTTTCTTTTTTTACAACTGTTGACAACTTTTATGTCTTGCCAATAATCACCCTGGATAACAGTGCCTCACTGAGGCTTTCTCAAGGGAGCTGCACAACAAGCCTCCTCTGTCTCAGACAAGCTTCTGTGAATTGACCTGCTCTCACTAGCAGAGTAGTGGAGGAAGATTTTTACTTGCTCCAGAAATGAATCACAAACGACACAGAAACTATATCCTGATGCAGATGGTTTGCATTTCAGATGGAATAGTTGGTTTCATTCAGATTTGCTGGTGATAAGTTTTCAGGTCTCTAGGGATATTACATAGACTGAAAATGTATTGCATTTGTATGTAACTGTATACTACTGGCATTTTTCAGTAACTAGTATTTGCATTTTATTCTCTAAGAGATCGTAGTGCTTCTAATATAACACATTGATACTACACAGGACAATTCTCACATGTCAGACTTTGGAAAAATCACAGTAGCTGGGGAGCACATGCAGTGTGGGTCACCCCCAGCATTCCCTGAGTTCAGCTACATACTCAGCTTCCATCTGCTCCACAGTTGTTTTTTGAGAAACTCTGGAAAACCGACTCACAGTCTTAAAGCCCAACTTACTTTGCCATGTCTCTAGCCAACTGCATGAAACGCTCTCCATCGGAGGGAGACAGGAGATTCAGAACACGTCTGTAGCCATCCATAGCCATCTTATGTTCCCCCAGTTGTTCATAGAGGCTTGATCTCTCCCACAGATAACGCACGTTGGTTGGGTCATATTTCAGAGCTGCAAGAAGCAAAAGCCTGTCAGAAGCCTAGTTCAGGAAAAGGAACAACAGGATTCACATTCGTCTACCTGACTAGATGAACGTTAATGGACACGCACAAGCCTTTTGTAAGAAAAAGGCATCCTATATTAAAGACTTGTGAGAGGCAAAGGTAACAGGATCTTAGCAAACTGCAGCAAACTAAATTATAAAGCAGAACAAAATTATTGCCATCAGCACCTAACATCTATTTTAAAATATACAATGGTTGCTACGCTACCTTTTGTGTAGCAAAAAACAGCCTGTTTAATATTGTCCTGTTCCAGTGACATTTCTGCTAGTCTAACCCATTCCTCAGTGTCACTAGGATTCAAGTGAGCTGCAATCAGTTCGAACTGCAATGACTTCTCCATATCACCCTGGTCTTCATAGATCATAGCAAGCGTGGAGAAGGGCTCATGGGCAAGAGGAGCTGTGTAAAAACAAAAAGAATGATTAAGTACTATTTAAAACTACCCTGAAGACAAATAACTTGCCTTTCTCCAAATAACAGATATCAGAATTTATGAAATACCAACATCACTCTGATTCAATTCAGAAAAAAACTTGCAGACAAGCTTCCAATTCGTCTTTATAGATTCTTAAAAGAGCCTGACTGAAGCTAACAACAGCCATTTACAGCACTGTTCTACATTGTGAGACATGCTGATGTCTTGGTTCTACAAAGACAGTGAGAGCAAACTGTGTAACGCTAAGCAAAGGCCCAGGCCTCTGCAGAATCAGGTGTGAGTTCCTTTTTATAAGAAAAATAATGAAGGAAGTGCACTACATGTTCTTAATTCCACACTACTTACTCGGTGGCATTCCTTGTACTGAGCATTTTCATCATCAGTGAAGCCACAATGAATATTCCTGATGCACATGGCAATTTCACCCCACCCTTAAAGCCAAAAAGTGTTCCCGCTCTAACACACCTTGTCGGATGATTTCCATGCACATTAGGATTGCCTCCTCACGCTCTCCTCGCGCAAACCTGATGTTGGCCTCTCCCATCAGCCCCCTCAAAGCACGAGGAAGTTTGCTGCGAGGTCTTTTCTCCTAAGTGGAAGAAGGATATTATTTCTACCAAGGATTCAGTTGTGCCAAAGTTAGAAGACATCAGTCACGCCTGTACTTAACACAACCTAATAACAAGTAATTTAATTACTAGTGATATTAAAATGACTAATCATAATAATTGCTAATTTTTATAACTGGCAGAGTAACTCTGGTGTCTAACACAAATGAAACCCAGACAGTGGAAAACCTCACTTCATTATTCTTCAGAGTTTTCAAAGAGTAATGCACAGGAATTTCTAAACAACTAAGACAGGCAACAGCAACGTAAGCAGAAGTACCCTACACAAAGTTATTTTCAGGCAAGTTTCTCATCAAGTAGCTAAAATCACACAAACTGGCATTTACGCACTGTACTTCAGGAGACACAGGGAAGTCAGATCAAAGTTTAAATACTTGCTTTCATCATTTTCTTGGTCTCTCGATTAAGTACCATCTCCAACACAAAAACATCTCCAGCTGTAGGTTGCTCAGTAGTTTCTTCTTCCTCTTCTTCTTCCTCATCCTCCTCCTCCTCCTCCTCTTCGTTTTCCCCAAGCATGGATGCGAAGACCCGATGAACAGATTTACTGACGCCATCTGAAGTTTCTCCTGGTTGAGAAAGAAGCAAAAAAGGTTTATGACATAATCAAGAGTACACAACGCTTATCAGTACAAGTGCAGAGAAAACCGAATTCTTCATAATTAGTCACCCACTTGAAACAGTTGTTCTATAAGAAAAGGGCCTGCAGAAATACAGAAAAACTATTAACAACCTCTCTGGTTTTAAAACTCTGCATTATTCATCACCAGCGATTAGTATGCCTCAGCCTCTAACATTTTCTGGATATTTGAAATGAGAGCCTAGAGAAATGCACAGAGCACAGCATTGGTTTTTCTCAGTCCGTACACGAGCAGCATATTAAAGCAATTTTCAAGCACAGAACTGGTTGGATGGAATTAAACTTTGCAGCTGAAGAGGCTAAGTGAGCAGACAATTACGCTAAACAGCCACCAATTTTTGGAAGTAATGTCAAACAAGATCCTATAACCATTCTATCTATGACAATAAGTACCTTTTAATGCGTGTAAACAACGAACCCAGATTGTTTACATTTGTCCAGAAAAATAAATAACAAATTCTTTATAATAAATAAGAATATGCTTCTATA
>VXBZ01003086.1:758915-860909 GCA_013399135.1 Heliornis fulica
AAAAATTGACACACAGATTTCAAAGTGGAGACAGATATGTGAGACTAGTTTTCCTTCCTTATTTCTTATTTTATCTTTATTTCTCATTTTGTCACAACAAAGAATTGAAAATTTAAGGTGAACCAAAGCTGTCTGAAGTTGGTTGATGTGATTCCAAGCCAGAAATACATTGTTATAAATCTTCATTTCTCTACGTGCAAAAGTAAAAATGGGTCAAAATAATTCTAAAATATATTTTCTCCAAATCAAGTTTCAGTATGATCCACAGAAATATTTTTGGGCACCTTCAAAACTCAAATACCAGGCTACAGAAATCCAGAGGCTACAGTTCAGAGTGTATTCATTCACTGGTTTAAGGCACAGGTTTTGTTTTGGATGTGTTGTTTCTTGTTTGGTGTTTTTTTTTCCTCTAGATACAATTTCAAAGTCACAGTGAGGAATGTCACATTTCAGTTTTGGTGTGGCACTAATTATGTGTGTCATGCCTATTACACATGATCTTCTGTACACTATTTCTGTTGCCAGGTGCTGCAGTCTCAAATACTGTTTTCACACTCGGAGAACTGCAAGTGGAAAATACTGAATAATCCTGCACTGATCCCAAAACAACCCACTCAACATTTCCTAAAATTAAAGAACACCACACTTGCACATTTGATGCTTAATATATTTACCCTGAAACTACTCAAGTTGGAAGGAAAAAAAAATCTTTGCTGGTATTTTGACAAACATGCAAACCTTCAAGAGAACAAGAGGCCACAGGACAGCTGCCACGTGTCTGCTCCGTCAGTCACGGCGCCGACTAAAGCGGCAGGATACTGCAAACCAAGGACACCTGCACACAGAATGGGGACCCGGAACAACGTACTGCAAAACAAGCCTGTGTGTGCCATTCCTGACATTTAGAGACCCAAAATGAGCTCCCAACACCTGTGGAGAGGCCATGCTTGCAAGATTTTTTTTGACAGCGAAAGTAGCAAAATCTGTCTGCGTTGAAGAATGCAGAATGAGAACCTAAATCTTAAGCAAAATTGAAGTCAGAACATCGCAGCTTTGACTCAGGTTTCCATGCTACAAAGCACTAAGCACATACTTGTGGAAGTTACATGCTTAGATACCTGCAAAACTGAGGTGCTGGGTAGATCTGCTTACATAAGGGCTATAGAATTTTCTCCCTAAATGCTTAAAAATTATTTTTTTAAAGTAGTAATGTTTGTAAACACGAAGAAGTTTATAGATTTTATTTAAGCTTTAAGATAAAGGAGTGATTAGAAGCTTTGAATACATTCACTCAGATTTTAAGGATTCTGTTACGAATATTAGCGTAAAGTTCTGGCTCTAATAAAGGCAGAAAACCTATTTCACTTTAACATATAAATGAATCTCTTTGCAACTGTCTTGCACTGGCACACATTTCCAGAGGTATGTAAGAGCCGCATGTAGCTTTGGTGACAAATGCCTCCCCTGAAGGAGCAGTGATGGGTTTTAAAACCTTTTACAGTACAGTGCTAAGTGCTTACAAAAGCTAGCATGATTATCTCCCACAACAGAAAAATAAGTAAGAGATATAAAAAGTCAAAGCTGTAAATTAAGTAACTATAGTTCACCATGAAATAGAAAATAAGCATTAAGAATTCAGTCTGGTTTACAGCTGAACAATTTTCTAGTAGCTTAGTCACTTGAAACAGCAGCACAATTATTGTACAGACACTATAACCGCTCACAAAACCACGTTCAGTAAGTCAGGACTGTTAAAGGTCTGAAAATGGCTGGGGTTTGCTCAGTATAAGACAAAAGTCTAAGCACACTCATCGCTATGTTGAAATAAAGTTGCTCATAGGACAGCTTCTCAAATATTTACATTTATTCACAGGCACACAATCAACTTTATTCTGTCCTGTCAAAGCTTAGAAGCAGTTGTATCAGATTTCAGAAAAAGTCTAGTAACAAGCAACCTTGTCACTGGCCAACACATGGAAACTTAGACTTCGTATCAAATGCTGACCTGTGCAATAATGGTTTTGGGGTTTTTTTTAAGTATCACAGAATCATTAAGGTTGGAGAATTAAACTATGTCAATACATAACTGGGTTTTTTTTAAACACCGACTTTAAAGGTACCCCAATTAGATTATAGTTGTAAAGTTCACTTAGTCATAGAGGCAGTCTCTGTCTTCTGCAATATGTAATTACTACACTGTTAAGGCTGTCATTGTGTTATTGATTTTTTAAAAAATTTTCAAAATAATATTCTGAAATTAATTACTACTTCTCAATCAGAACCAAAATCAGAGCAGAACTCTTAACTATTATAAGTAATATTAACATAAATGCCGGCTACTACTTTTTTTTTTCTTTTGAAACAAAGCAAACCAATAAAGAAACCTCTAACCAAACCCCCAAGAAACAATCCTCCTTTTATCAGGATGCTTTTAAATCAGAAAATACCATCTTTGGAAAACATTTGGTCTGTTTCCAGGTACATTTGGTGATTCCAATCAAGAGAGAACAGTTTTTCCTTACCAGACAAAAATGGAGCTTTTAGGAACTGTTAAACAGATACAGATATAGCTGCTATGATTACAGCACGGTGAGATTATCAGGAACATGATATTTGCTCAAATCTCTACCAACCAGAAAAGATTACAAACTTGAAGAACAATTTGAGGTGTAGAGATGTCCCTAAAAGCTGTTCATTCAATCTCCACCAATGGAGAAAAATTCTGTTGTACATATACACAGTGCATAAAAATTAGAGAAATTTTGCTCTCCAGCTTCTGATGTAAGTCCTGAATTCTGTTTCTGATCACTTACAAGCAGTATTAGAAAAAGCCAGACAAATGGTTCTTATTTTGAAGGCAGCCTGAGATACAAGCCAAAAAAAAAAAGGGGGGGGCTTAAACTCAATCAAAATGCTTCATTGTGTGGTAGAATCTCCATCTAAATGTGGTGAACATCCACATGTATCAAGTTGTTTTGCAAAACTAATACCTCAACTCCTGAAAAGGGAGAGCAATGGAATTTGGGTTTACCTCTTAATAGAAACCTTCCCTTAAAGAGCAGAGGTCTAATCCATGATGTTAGTTTGTGTCTTGATCTTCTCCCACACAGCTTAGATATTCTAAAATCTAAGAATAAACTGGTATTTTAATTTAGTTAAAGGTTATAGGAGACATTGTAACATACTTGCCTAAAGCTGTTGTATAAATGCAGCCTACTCATAATAAAGGAAATTTCAGTAATACACCACTTCCTCATACATGCAATTAGAAGTATTGATGCTGGGTTAGCCTACGTTTCTGCTGAGTTTATAATTGTGAACAGTGGCAGAAGTAGAGATTCACAGAAGCCTCTTCTCCAGAAGTAACAAAAATCATTTTACCTGAAAAACAACTTCAGACTGTTATAAAATCTTCTTGTTTTCAGAGTGACAAGTAGGATAGTTTATCCTCTCTTAGTATGGGATGAAGTGTTCTCTGGACTTGTTCTAACCCTGTCTCCCTTCACTGATTGCATAGAAAAATCTCGTTGGGATTAGACACCTCATCTCTGGAACAGCCAAAATCCACAATCGCTGCAGAAGTAGTAGTGAAGACTTCCCCTTCTTCCGGCAGTGAAGGCAAACCACCACTGAAAAAAGGAGCATTGAAGGAGATGTGATAAATTCTTTCATCTGGGTTCTCACACTCAAGATTATATCTGGTGCCACCTCCAAAGTGAAAATCGTGTAGGAATTCTACAAGATCCTGTAATCCATTTCACGAAGACTCATAATAACTATCAATAAAATTCTAAGCTTTAAAAATACCATTAAATGGGGGGAGGAGGCCAGGGAAAGTGTTATTCTATGCAGTTGTAATTCAGTTAATTTCATGTTGTGGCAGACTTTGGAAGCTACCGAAGATACTACTACATGCAGACTGCTCTCTTTATTATGATTATTGTTTTATTCCACCAACAGCTACAACATATGGAGCTGCCCATAAGATGACCAGTAAGATGGCAAAACAAAGTAAAAAATAAAATCCAGTAGTAAGCCAAAATGACCATGAAGGTCAAGGAAGATTATCTTCCATAGAAGTCAGAAACTGCTCACTTCACAGACTGCTTTTTACCAGCCCCAGTGCAGTTCTGCCACCAGCTCTCATTCACAGCCATACAAAAGTGTAAAAACTATTCTCTGATGTCTCAACAGCACTTCTGAGGTTAAACCAACTGGCGGATTTAGCTACAAGTATATTCAGGCGCACAGATGACCTTATATACATACACCATAGCATACATTTGATTAGCAAGTATCACGATATAATCTATTCAAGTAACTTCTCTGATGTACAATCGCTACGTATAATCTAACCTTTCTCTGAAAAGGGTAAGACTAGCACACCAGCACACAGATTACATATAGCAGTGACACTGATTTCTTTAACTACAATAGTCTTACTCAGTTAAAGCAGCTTTAATGACTTACTGATAGCTTGAACTGCTGACTTGGCTGTAAGCGGACAACCCCACCTATGTCCTTCAATTTGGAAAGTTGCTGTGCAAATGAAGTCTTTCCAGCTAGCTCAAATACACTGATCCTAACAACATCCTAGAACTAACTGAGGCACTTCAGGCAAGATTAATGAGATTCTGTAAAATTAATGGGTCAGGCTGGCTGCACTACTATATCAAGAATATACTTGATTGACTGTGGGTAGCAGATTTCTTATTATTATTTATAGAAGACGGCTGAGCCGGTCTGCTGCCTCCACATGAAGATAACAGGCATCTCGGACAGCCTGGAGACAGCTAACACAGAAGCATGTGGAAGGCTCATCTCTACAGAATCAAGTTAACCTAACGGCTACTAAGATTTCTTCTGTTGGCAAATCACAGAAGGGGGACAGAAATCCTTCCACACAGCTACTTTAGGCTTTGTTTTAATGGCAGTCACTGTAGCATCTAGGCACTAAGATCATACTTTATACAGAGCTAATCATTATGGTCAATATTTCCCACTATCACTAAGAGCTTGTCCAGGTGAGGAAGTTAGCGCTGCATGGCAGGACATGGACATTTATCATGAGATGGTTGATACTCCATGTACAATAGGAAAAAACCTGCCTTGTCTATTTGAAAGAGTGGCACTGTAACTGCGCTGTAAGCTCCCACTGTACTTCAGCGTTTGCTAGCTTCTACGTATGGACAAGGTCCAAGGAGCGATTTCAGAATTGACAAAATTCCAGAGAAAACTGGCAATGTTTTAAAACAACATTACAGCAAATTGTAAACTTGCTGGTATCCTTCCTGAATAGAAAGCTACACAGAATATTGTTTTCTCACTCTCACAAAAAGTAAAATGTATAAGACTTTCAATAATCTCACAAATGTTCAACTCACACTGATTGAACAAAGGATTTGATAGAAATAACAGTTCTATAGAAGCAGTACATTCTAGTTTGTCTAGACCCAACTGTGGCAGCTTTTAAATGTAGCATCAAATGATTAAAAGTGTACTTGGCTGTGTAGTTTTTGTGAGAGTCACAGTGTGCTTGAAATGTATTGAGTTTTAACCAGCATAATTCAGACCTGCAAGAGACGCAAGTTCCGAACATGTGCACTGCACGGCCTAGTGAGTAAAAAAAGTCTGTTTCAGCAGAGACGTATAGTGACATATCAACGTGTCTACAAGGCAAACAGAGTACTGAGATGCTATGCTAATATGATTTCTGTGCTTACACACTCACACAGACATACAGAATTATTTCACTTAATTTTCACAGTCAGGAAACAAACACCATGAAAAGCTGTCTAAGCAGCATGAACTGAGACACAAACGTCTCGTAAGTATTCTCAGCTCTGTCCTCCTTCCCACACAGTGTAAACTACCCATGGCAGGAATCCAGGCATTTCTTTGCTGAAGTTTGCTCGGTTCCAGTGTTAAGTTTCTAGGCTGCACTGTTCTTCCCACGTGTGATGAATGTCACACAACACAACACAGCACGTGCAGAAGAAGAGAAAAGGTTACAAAGTGTGGTACTCTGTATAAGTGCATTTGTCCAAAGGCCAGCATTGCAACAGACAAAGGGAGTGGAACCTTGGATGCAATCTTCAGGAGTTTACTGGAAGAAGAAGAAAAAAAATAGAGCCATTTTTGTGGCTGTACATGCAGAAGATACGCAAATACTGTATGAAACTTTCTTTGAAAAATATAGATTTCAAAGATGTGTTCACTTTTAAATCAGAACAAACAGGTGCAACGGGCAAAACCATCTAATGTGTAAGCAAGAGCAATTATTCAAAAGGCTAGTAAGTGAAAGTTTTGATGGTTTAGATCATTTGAGTTAACAGGTAAGGTCAAGAGGATCAACTACACTGGAGTTTATCCATTGTCTTTCCTGAAGTACTAATGGTGTATTTGAAGCAGAAAAGCCATCAGCAAAGCCAAGTGCTCAAAACTTCTTAACCTCACAGAAAGCAAGTTACATTCCCACAACTGTTCCAGTAAGGGGGAATTACAAGAACATAACTATAATGCTTTAGAACTCACTTTGCCTTGTAACTGTCTGACAATTGCTAAATTTATTAGGTTTCGGTGGCATCTAGAAGGATTCAATGAATTTTAAATGAAAAAATCAGAGTTAAAGTAGTCTTTCTGCAACCATTGAAGTCCATGTGGTAAATACCAGTGAATTTCTCCACTTAGATGAACTACAGGAAATTTGCCTTTTACCCAGTCTAAGATTTAACTATATGAGTTTATGAATCTCTGTGTAGGCTGAACAATTACATGTCTGTGCCATATAAATTAGGTTTTACCAGACAAATGGAAGTAGGAAGAAAAAAGCAAGAAGTAGGGCTACAGTACCTTGATTTCACTTCAGAAGTGCTCGAATTCATGAGAATTTGTAAAATGCATACGAGGACAACAGCAGTAGATCTACATGGATCAGGATCAAGCCTAACATTGTACCTGCAAAAACAGTTTAAAAAGCATGTTACTCCTAAGGTAGGCTACCAAATGAAGTGAAGCTGGGAACAAGTATGTGCTGATAACAGCACACACACATGAAATGTTTGGCATCACAGCCCGATTTTAAAGCCTTTCAGGACCGTTACTTCCTTCAGCACGCCACCGATTCATTTAACACTTACTTCTACCATCACAAATATAAGATTGCATAAAAAACAATTCTCATTAACAGAAGCCTTGTAGGTAGCTAATTCACAGAGTCAAACATTTGCAATTATTACTAACTTCAAAGGTTCATATTCTTAAATTTCCAGTAAGGCAGAAGAAAAGAAGTTACCTGAGATTTTTTAACCAATATATTAAAGACGGCAAGTTGAGCAGCACAATCCATGTAAATAAATTGAGAATTGTAACATGCATTTTAAGACTGTTAACAGCTTCAGCAATTGTACTGCTGGATAAAGACTGTGGTGTTGCTTTTGAGGTACTGTCCATCAAATTCTGGTTTTTGACTGTGTCTACAGTGGAGTTCCAAGAGGTTTCTTTGGAGTGGTCTAAAACCTGAAAATAAAAGGTTACAGTCATAAAAACATGCACAGGCTTGTAAGAATCTGTGTGAGGGAAGGAGGAGGGAAAAACTCTCATAACAGTATCATACCAGCTCTGATTTAAGAAGAAAACTTGCAATTTATCTCTCAAAAAAGCCATCAAAAGCAAAGTTATATAGTTCCATTTTAAAGCATCTAGATTTAAACAGACGTTTCTCTTACACTAATAGTTCATTTGTCTGTGGAGGAAAGGAACAGAGATTGGAGATGCCCTGACACCAATGCAGTAATAAGAAATGGAGTTCCTGGAAGGAGAAAGAACAGAATAAAAGGAGTAATAAAGCATGCAGGTGAAAATCACGGATGATCATTCATGGCAAAAGATACAGGAGGTAAAGCAACTGGGAGTAAAACTTTAGGCTGTAGGAATAAACAACAAAGCTAAACTAATGAGTTGGCAGGTGCTAACTGCCTAGGACGGGGAAAAAAGCCACAAATGAAACAAAACAAATGAACACAGAGATTAAAAGAGGAGAAGATTTAAAACTAAACACACGAAAAACACTTCAGGAAACCTGAAGAAAATTATCAACAACTTGTTTTAGCAGACTGCTTTTTAACTACATTTGCAAACAAAAGAACAGGTAGTTAGTTATCTGCTTGCATCCATGCACACTTATATCTTGGATTCTGTCCCTTACTGTAACTGAAAAAAACAAAGTTCACAGTACACAAAACCCAAAGCTTTGTTACTCCTTTTGACACAGTTCACATTTACTGCACTCTGACTCCATATCCACCTAATAAATCATATATCTTGTCTCCTGATTAAAAAAAACACCAAACCTAAACTCCACAAACTGCCTGTTTGGAAAAAAGGTTTTACCTGTCGATTAGTCTGTTATCTAGAAGATAGAATTTCTTTATATACTTGTGTATACTTGTGAGACTAAGTTTTCTTCTTAAATGAACCTCAGACAGTGTTTACACAGCAGTGATCTTGACCAGAGAATGCAACAGTCATGTGATGGGACAAGCTACTCATGCCCTGGGTTTTCTTTCCCACCATGCACATGGTAAGTGCCACGCAGTCATCTCCGCACACCTAACGCTACCAAGGCAATGCAACGACAATTCATAATGCACAGGTTTGCCAAACAATTCTCAGTCACAATTTTGACTAGAAGCAGGAAAAATACTCACCCCATTAAGCATGTTTTGCTCTGCTTTTACATTCACGTGTAGTTTTATAACCTGTAAGACAGACAGTTCAGCTTTTTTAATGTTTCTTCACACAAAAGCTGTAGTATACAAGAAACAGAGAAGTGTAATTATTTTTTGCCTCTTTATAACTAGATAACTCCAGGGCCTCAACAGAGCTTCAATGCAGGAACTCCCTGTGCCTGTTCCAACGCAGCATACAGTCTTCCCTTAAGGGAGAGAAACCTTATACTGCTCTGCTTTCTTCCCTTCCACTGTGCTTGACAGAATAGAAAGTGGAAAATCTGCCTATTCTTCACCTCCTCTTGCTAATTCAGTTCTGCTTCACTTTCTACAGAAATCCATAATCAGCCCACGTAGGAAAAGCCCTGTGTCAGAAATTGCCTGCAGAAGTAATGTCAGCATGGGAATGTCCTTCACAGGGTAACCTTATGTGACAGGAACAGAGAACAGAGCTGTTCCTCAGGCTGTGCTTTCACCTGCCAACTACCTACCCCAGACCACCCGTAAGCTGCTCTGCCTTGTGCCCCTACATCTAGATGCACACTCCAATGCTTCCCTAGGAGCTAGGTATAGTAGCTGATTTAGCCACTACATAAAGATGGTGTGAATCAGGTAAATTAGATGCTGTGATGCAAGGAAGACGATGGAAACTGAATGGCAGGGACTAAATACAGACCTCTGAGGCACTAGCCAAGGCATCAGTAGACAGATATACAGTAAGATTATCCTAATTTGACAACATATCCACCCTCCCTACTTTAACTCCATGAAGATTTCTGAAAAGTCTTTAAAGATCCAAAGTATTCAACAGAACATTCCAAGCTCTCCCTCTGATAGCTTCTCTTAGGGGATTTATTAGTCTTTGATCTTGTAACATTACCTGTCCAAAGCTTAGAAATCACAGCTACGTGCATTGCTGTAGTGGGCACACAGGACTGCACATTTCTTTGAAAAAGCATTACCAAAAGAACAAAATAATTCTAAAGTTTACAAAATTGTCAGAGTGAGAAGTTAAGAAAAGATCTGTTTCAAGGATGCAAATAATATTTCTTTGAAGTATGAAAAATGTCAATCTATATTTTTGTATTAACATGGGGTTAATTCAAAACATACAATATTTTAAAGACAGTTATAAATTCAAAATGTTTAGCTTTCCAGTACCTTCAATAAGTATTGAAGATAAAGAATTAGTACAGCAAATGCACCACAAGTGGTCCAGCTAACCAAAGCAAGGGATAACATCCCACAGAGTCTTCTGGGTGTAATCAACTTGTTACCTTTTTGAAGTACTGTAGGTCTAAAAAAGAAAACAGAAACAAAACTGCTGTTATACTCTTGAAAAGAATTAGAAAGGCCAAAAGATAATTATGTTTTGTGAATGACTTAAAAGAATAAAATGCTCCTGAATATTGATTAAATACTGCAAAAAAACTCCATATATACCAACTGCTACATAAGCTACTGCAAAAAAACCAAACCACCAAAAAAAAAAACAAAAAAAACCCGCAACATGAAAACAACAAAACACTCTCCAAAAATTTCTCCAAATTTCTTATCTTACACCTTGTAGAATATATGTCTGTAACTAATGAATTATCTTTACTTCATTTAGGGGAACATAAAGGATACATTGGTGAACATAAAACACCTGATAATGCTAACTGTAGAACTGCATCTGGCACAGTGTAAAACACTAGAATTTCAAAATGAACCACCTAACTTGCAGGCTGGCACAAAGAAAAGAAAATAAATCTTATTTTCTTGCCTCTGCCCAAGACATTTTCAGGGTTTGCAAGACATCAAATGTAAAGACCAAAAATTTAGCTGAAACTCTCAAACATTTAGTAAAGGTAGTTTCAAAATTTAGTAGTTCATAAGGCATGATCTATAAAACAGATCACTCTTGTAGAGTGAAATTAACATCCAATAAGTTTGTTTTACAAATCTGGTACCATTCTTTACTGCAGTTTATCCGATGTGAACAATGAAGAATGGATTGTGATGTTTGTAGTCCCATTTCTAAATAGATACATTTATTTTCTGAGCTCATGAAAAGCGAATAGCTCAGTTGCTTTATTTTCCCCACCAAGCTTTTGTCAAAAACAAGCTGAAAACCTTTATAACAGCTGGTGAAGGGAACAAGCAAGGCATTTATGTTCCTTTCTGCAGATATGGAATAAGGAATACAAGACCAATTCTCATATTTTGTTAGCACTTAACACTGACAAACCCAGATGGCTAAAACGGGAACTATCCTGTAGAATTCAATCTGCCCCAAGCATTCACAATGAAGCAAACAGAGAAAAATGACAGGGTCACAGTCATCTAAAAGAGCATAGTTGTACAGCATAGTGTTGTTTTACCTAATCAGAGTTAACCATAATGAAGAGATGAGTCTCAGAGATGTAGAGAAAAATACTCCACTCCAGTAGGCAACGCCTGTCCCAAAAAGAAATAGAATCAGGGACACAAGGGGGAACCATGCATCCTGACTACTCAGTACAGCAGCATCCACCTCGGGTAGTGACAGGGTTTCCCTTATCACTCTAATCCAGCGAAACCTGCCAAAAACATGAAAGCAGTGTCACATATCACCTGCAATTGCTGTTACACCAAGATACTTATCAACTAATCCTCCTGCTACAGCCTTTCAAACACAATCCCATTCAGGCCTTCCCAATGATTACATAATATTCCCTCCAACAGTTTTTTTTCTGAAACTTTGTTTTTGGAAACTGCTTTAAATAAGAAATGCAAACTCACCCATGCAGAAACACAACAATGCTTATAAGAGGTTCTACTTTGTAGGGTTTCGCTGTCCTAACTAGCTCAAGGGAAAAGTCTGAACACTGTCCTAGAACCAAGAACAGAAGTTATAGTTAATACAGTTATTATTTTGTTATGAACTTTAACAAAGAAGATGCACGATAAAAAGCAAATGCAGACAAAGGTTTGAAAGTTTACAGCAAGATAACGATGCCTTGTAACAGTACCGTGAATCGGCATACTTCATCAAGCCTGTTACTAACAGGATCATTCATACTCAGGTAACATGATGCAAGAGCTTCTAGAAATACTAGACTTTGTCACAAACACCACTTGAATTTAAATAAACATGCATTTTGTCTGAAGACATGTCTAGAAGTTAGTCTGCAAGTCTCATCTTCATGCAAGAAATAAAGTGCTTTGCACATATTAACAATGCATTTTAAACTTTTATGTGCATTTTTGAAGTAGACTACTATTGATTCTAAAATACTGTGCAACAGCAATCATTCTCTAGAAGGTGTTGCAGAGTAAAAAAAATAAGGAAATACTCTGCTACAACACAGCCTTGGAGAAAACTACTAACTCAGAAAAACTGAAACCGAAAAGCACAGATCCAAATACTTGTACAAGTTCAATGATACTCAGATTAAAAAAAAAATCATAACTAGCTAGTCTTTCAGCAGTGCATTATGTAACCTCTTTAAAAACACTTGTAACAAAAAAAAATTCAAGAAAGTCACCTGTTAATATCAACGTGCTCAACTGTCCTCCATAAGCAAGAAGAATATTTGAAACAACATAGACAGGAAAAACGCCAGCGTGGAACCTTATTATCTGAAAGACAAGGTTATAAGGGTAACACACGGAGATACATCTATATAGACATGCACAAATATCATCATGAAGCCAGCATGATAACGTGACTGGAAAATCTCTTTCTTGAAAAGATTGATATAGTTTCTCATTTTGATGCTCAAGTATTGGATAAACACCATTAGCAATTATTTTTATTCCTGGAAAATACTCAGATCTGTCATAAATGGCCAACCAAACCAGCATGGTTTGACAAAGGACCAAATTGTAAGTGAATTCTTTCCTCCTAGTCAAGCCATACGAGCAATGACTTAAGAACATATCAGCATGTTAATGGTTTTTCAGTAAAATAAATTAAAGGACACTTTACAAGTAAAACCTTGCGGTGGGTTTGCAATGTGGCTTCTTCAAGAAGCAGCTAGAAGTTTCTTAAAGGTCCAACAAAGTAAATCCCGGCTGGGCTCCCAAGGCCAAATTCCCAAATCCGGGACAATCAGCGCCAGTCACAGGCCTCTGGGGATCACACTTTAGATAGAAAAACACAAACAGCCGCATTTTGCCACCAGAAAAAGGAGTGAGAAGATGTAAGAAACTCTGCAGACACCAAGGTCAGTGAAGGGGGGAGGAAGAGGCACTGAGAGAAGACTCCCTGTGGCCTGTGGAGAATACCATGGTGAAGCAGGTGTCCTCCTGCAGCCCATGGAGGATGAAGAGACCCCACTTGTGGCCCATGGAGAAGTACCTGGGCCAGGCAGGAGCCCACCTTGGAGCAGGTGGAGAAATAGGGAAGAATCTGTGACCTATATTGGAGCAAGTCCCTGACAGAACCTGCAGAGGAGGTAAGAGGCAGAGAGAGAGAGAGACAGAGGCCCACACAAGAGCAGGTTTTCTGGGGGTGCTTGTGACTCTGTGGGGGACCAGGCTGGGGCCAACAGTCTGGGACTGACAGACTGAGAGACATTTTATGAGTTTGTAGCAGTGAACCACACTGGGGCAGTTGGTGAAGAGCTGAAGCCCTGTGGGAGAGGACTCCTGTGGAGACAGTCATGGAGGACTGTCTCCTGTGGGTAGGACCCCACACTGGCACAGAGAGAGTGTGAGAAATGCCTCCCCTCCCTCTCCCCAAGAAGGAGAACAACTCATGAGGAGACTGAAGCCTCTATTCCCTATTCCCCCACTCCCCGCTTTCCCCTGTGCTATCTTGGGGAGGAGAAACATCATGAATAGAATGAAGTCTGCAAAGAAGGGGTGGGGGGGGGGGGTTTTAAGAGATGTTTTGTACTTCTCATTATCTGATTCTGGTTTCTGTGTGTTTCTGTAGTGTAGTGTAATAAACTAGAGCTTTCTGGCATTTCTTCTGTGTTGAGTCTGTTTTGCCTGTGACACTAATTGCAGAATGATCTCTCCCTGTCCTTATCTCGACTCCAAAGCCTCTCAGGATGTATTTTCTCCCCTGTCCAGCTAAGAAGGGAGTGATAGAGCAGCTTTGGTGGGAGTCTGGCTTCCAGTCAGGGTGAAACCAGCACAAACCTGTAGACAGTTATATATGCTCTGGGGCAAAGAACTTTCAGAAGCAGATTTCATGTGCGTGTAAATTGACTTCCATTGTCCCAAGTCATAAGAGGAAGTCTGATTAATATATAAATGGCACAGAAATTCTTCTAAAATGATAACAAAAAGAAAAATCATATATATATAGCTGCATACTTTCAAACAGAGAAACTCAGCAGTAGCATTTTAGAACTACATTCAGGTGCTTGCAAATTGATTACATTTTAGAATCTGAAAGCTGCAGATGGCTAGTATATTTGTACTGATACCAACATTGATAACCAAAGAAACTTTGTTGAAAAGAAGCATATGGAGCTACTTGGACTTTTTTCTCTAACTTCCAGTTGATGTTTAATGTATTTTAAAGTTTTGACATTACTGACTCATTGGACAAGAAAGTGAAAGTGACCTACAGGGTCATCCCTTCACAGATATTCGACTAATAACAAAGCCAAATGCTCAATGTTTACAATAGCTCTTTACAGCTAGAGTGCTGCTCTACTCCTCTAAAAACTGATGCCTTGCCAAGTAACAAGGTTTTAAGTGATCGCTGAAGAGTGTCTCTCTTGGCATCAAGAAGGAATTAAGTGCCATAGTGAGGAAGATTGGAAGCAAAAAAGTCTGTAGATGTTAGTGACATAAAAATAGACAATCTAGTACTACAAGGTTTTCTTACTTGCCCAAGAATCTGTAAGAGCGATGTCTTCAGAATGACCTTAATAAAAAAAACAACAGTATTTTATTACTTTTTACAATGGTAACCACAAGCACAAAATAATTTTATTTTTAATAAACTGATTTAAGTATTAGAATACAGCAGTCCCATAACCAAAACAGTTTACTGCTGGCTTTTTGAAAGCAAATGCTTTAAAGTTTTTCTTAGAAATGAGACTCCTGCTTACAATATTATTCCCGCGGTTGCAAAATGCTTGTAACATTTACACTACATTTCCAAAATAGCAAACAGCCCACCTTTAGATTTGCTTAGTATTTATTTTTATGGATTTGCAACATGTTTTAGAGGACCGAATTATGCAAAAAATGATACAGAAATGCAAGCTAGCTATAAAATAAATTTGTATTACTCACTTCATACTGACAGTCTGAGGAAGAGTAAATATTTAACTCCGGAACCCTGTTGTCATTTTGAGGCTGAGCAATATGCAGTTTTGCAGAAATCTCAGTAACAGATGGAACTCTGAAACAGCAATTTAATCAGTAATTGTTCTTGTAATCAGAAAAAAGCCAAACACACCTCAGTCTTCAACAAGTGTAAAACAGAGCTAGTACACCAAGTGCCAGTATATGCTACAAGCAAAATAGTATATTTAACTTCTTTATCCTATCGCAAAGAACCACGTAACACTCTCAACCCACTGTCTTCTGAACTGTGAAGGGGCATGACATTAATGAGGACAGACAAGGACAGCATTAGTGTGCACACTGCCTCCCTGAGCAAATAAATATGCTGAGTGACAACAACAGGAAGGACAGATTCAAGAATACAATTCTTTTTCCTGCAAGTATTAAGTTGTTAAAAAATAGGAGGGGGCAGAGGGAGGNGGTATCTTTAAGGCCTCTGAAATAAACAAGGACCACAGCTTTCCAACCATCCAGAATAAAGTCAGGTTGTTGACTGCAGTTTGTGAGAAATATATATCTTTAGTCCCATCATTTGATTTTGTCAGGACAACGCTGCTGATGCAACTTAGGGCTACTGTGCGATCCAAACACGGGTTACGGTAAGAAGCCAGCATCCAGAGCAGCCTCTATCCCCATTCAGGAGGGTGTCAAAGCCTATGCTGAGAATTTCAGACCAGCAAATCTGACTTCCTTTTCAAGGATATTAGTGAGAACTAACAAACTAACAAACTAGCAAACAATTAGTAGATATTCTGAGGAAAAGTAAAAACAGCTTCGGCAGCAAGGCTAGAAAGGTAAGTAAGGCGAGCAGATGTCGACACCAAATACTTAAGACTGGAGAAGATGTGTAATATCAGAAATGTTACAACAGGATGTCCCCCTTCTTCAAAAACTTATCAAGAAAAAAGTTACAATGTTAAGATCCTTACTTTGCTACAGTTATGGAGTCTTCATGTGACCAGGGTATATGAAGTCTGTAAACACTAGGTTTTCTTTCTGAAAGAGAACTCAAAATATGAAATCAATGATTACGAGACAACCATCTCCAAAACCTAAACCGCGAGTCAAGCACAGATGTGGGATAGATCACTACACAGAAATACTGAGCTTACAGCTACAACTGACACTGCAGTGCAGATGAGCGAGGCTAGCAATCAACAAAAAAGGTACTTTTTAACCAGCACTGCTACAGAGCAAGTCAGCAAAGCATCAGTGTTTAAAGGCAGGACAGTTAGAAAACTCCTGGCTTTCAACACAAAGCTGTAAACCCAATCTAATAAATCTCTTACTTTGTGTTCTTATTTTGGTTTGGTTTATTTTTCTTAGGCAAAGTCTGTCCTTCAGCATCCTGTTCTGTTTCAGCTTCGCTAGCTCAACATTCACATCTGACACCCACAATTAGTAAATAAAATTCACACCCAAATGTACTGTTCTTGAGGAACACTTTCAACATAATGCACAATCCTGCTCAAAGTTCAACTTCTCTTTGCTGTAAGACAAACAAACATGAAAACAAAATCTGTATTTTCTTTGAGCTATCCTAAACAAAAAGTGGAGATACATCAGCAGACACCTGAGCAGGTAACAGTGCTGCCTAAACCCCACTGCATGACAGGACTTGTTTCCAATGGCTTCAGCCTTGAGACTTTTCAGCAAGGTTTGTTGTATAAATTTAAACTTTAGAAGATTTATTTACCTTTGAGTGAGTGACACTGGCTCTCTATAGAAATTTTGAAGGCTTGATAGACCTAAAACATAAAAATAGAAAAAAGAATGGAGTATTATATAATATTATTTNGGCTACATCTACTTAAAAAAAAAAAAAGTAGTATTCTTACTTGGTTAAAGTGCTGGATTTGCACATTGTACAGTAAGCCAGTTGAATTTAACAGAATTTTGCTTGAAGAAAGCCCTGCAAAAGATATATTATTTTCACATATTACAGACAATTATTTGAGAACTTGCTACATCATCTGATTTATTTTTTTTCCAGGAGACTTACATGCTTCTACATGCTAAGTCAAAAAACCCACAATCCTTACTTATTTGTCTAACAAAAGTACTACTAACTTTAGCAAAAACAAAAGCCTCTTGACCACTGGATTTTTCAGGCATATATATTATCCAAATGTTAGTAAAGCAGGTGGAGTTTTTTTCGCTGAAAGTAATATACTTACCAAATGAAAAAAGATGTGTAACAGGAAGATGTACTGTTCTGTAATCCTCTTTGAAGAATTCACAATCCAAAGTATACTGCAATTCAGGATATTAAATACACATCTAAACCAAGCACAAGAGTACAAAAGGCTTTGCACTTGCCAAAATTCTATTCACAGGCTCAGGCAGACTCCAAGACACAAAATACAGAAAAAACCACCTCTCCACACTCCACTAATAGGGACTGGCAGGTAGCTTGTTCCTGCACACAGCAGTACAAGTTTGGGTAGCTTAAGTATGACTTTCAGGTTACTCTAGCTCTCACCCATTAGCAAGAGCCTCCAACAGGCTATTCAAACAGCTGATTAAGAACGTTATCTTTTTAAACAGTCAGTTCTCTTATCCAGGGTAATGAAGAATGAGAAGGGATGTGAACTGCATTCTAGCCTGATTGCATTCCTGAAAACTTTGCAAAAACAAGGAAGAAAATCATCAGAATCTCCAACAAGAGCTCGAAGAAATGATTTAAGAACTGTTGCTTTGTATGTTTCACGTACTATTCATGCCTTGCATTTGGTATTTTATCAAATGAAAATGTTTCTGAGCTTACAGGAGTTACCTTCAAACCACACTGCTGGATTGGATGGCTATGATTTCTCTAGGGGATGCAGCACATGAAATATACTTCCATTTCCTTCCAAGACAGTATGTGAAAGCTTTGTAAGCAGGCAATTGCTGCATTTCATTTCTTTTTACCTTATTGCCAAACGTGGGTGGTACCTGAAGAACTATGTGGGACAAAGAAGGATAGTCCTGAAGTTTCAGTATTACCACCTTAAAACAAAAATGAAACAAAACCAAACAAACAAAAGACAAAGAAATTACTGATCATGCTCCTTAGTTTTCCTCTAGCCAGCTCCCAGATGTCCACCTCTTATATCCCTTCCTCTGGAATACAAATGCATGTTCCAGTGGTGTAAACAGACAGATCCTCCTCCCATGATGACATGCAACTAAGCCCACAAACCACCTCTCTCCTACAAGTTACATACAATACTTACCTTGGTGGCTGGAAGCAGTTCAGCTCTCCAGGATAAATCAGTAGCTTCCAGGCTGTAGAAATTCATGCACATTAAAGGATGAGCACAGTCATTATGCAGGTGCTACACTACAACAGTGGATTAATGTACCAGCTTCTCTCTCTACAGATTCACATCGTTTTAATTTGAGAATAGGTTTGAGCCTACAGTTATCAAACTATGATCATTTCAGATACTGCAAAAATCTTGTTTCAGCATACGCAAATGAAGCAAAGCTCTAACTTTGTCATACACAAAACATTCAGCAGCTGTTAGCCAACTTCAGACATGTAGCAAAAACTCTTAAGGAGCTAAACCAGCACTGGCATGAACACAGTTTTATGAGCATCTTTCAAACATAAGAAGTACCAATTTTTCCTATGGGAACATCAAAAATATACCATATAAATGAAAAAAAATTGTTAGCTGCCACAGAGCTTGCAGCAGCTCCAAAATGGTACATAATGATATTAACACACTGAACTGCAACACTTTCAATCAGTCACTTCAAGCTGAGATTTTTAGAATGCCAGGATACTTGAGTTTCTCTAAACACGACACAGTCCACAGCAAACTTTTCACTGCTACAAAGGTCAAAATATAGCTAAAAAAAAAGGTTTAGCTACGTTACTCTTCATTTGGTCAGTAATCTTAAGAAAACTCTTTTATGTTTTCTTGGTGATACAGAAAACATGAATTAACCACAATAAGCATTTTACTTTTCTTCCAAATCCCCTTAGGAGGAAGGTATTTTACATGGTTTAAATTCAGATGTAGTCTCACAAAATCCATTTGAATAAAGAACAGGAACTGTTTATACTCACCACATTGATGAATCACTATTCATACAGCCATAAATCCAGCTACTTGTGTCCTGTAAAGCCAATACCATAAAACAGTACATAACCTATGTGTGACTGTATTTACAAATATACTAATAATGCAAATCCTTTACTCCAAAAAATACTAAAGTTAATACTGATAACTTTCTCCAAAATTTCTCTATGCTGTTTCAGTTCACCAGATGTCACCAATTGTTCTAAAAACCATCTGAGAGCAGAACTTTGGTGCAATTAACTTACTAAAACGAGAAACAAACTTTTATCTTCATCTAACTTCTTCAGTTATTTATAATGAAAGACAGCTTTTTTCCCTTCATTTCACAAAGAATTCAAAAAGCTTCCATTTGCCTCATTTTCTAGTTATGATTCAATATATTTTCTAAAATACAAAATAAAATACAAGGAAGGAAACAAGCTTTCATTATTTCTCTTCATCTTCTGCCTTGCATAGGATGTGAAATTATTTGATTACAGTGGCACCTTTTCTAACTAAAATAAACATCTCAAGGTACTATTCTAAGCAGTCGAGGAATACTTTGTATTTTTAATGCTCTACTGCTCCACTCTACTGCTCCCCTCCTCGAGAATTTAAATGCTCTGAAGTGACAGCACATGAAATATCTCAGACATTGTTCTGTACCTCCTCCCCAAGCAGCACCAGTCCTACCTAAGATATTCTATCCAAGGCAAAATTTGCCCTATTGTACTTAGGTACAACTAAGACCACTACAAATGTGTAAATACTGAAGGAAAGCACAATGAGAAAAGCACCAAGAATATACAATTTTTTTCCACAGAGATGGCATGAACTTCTTTGGCAAGAGGAGGAGAGGCAACAGGGACAGGCAGGATGGAATGGAAAAGCACTGTAATTCTCTTGCTAGTAATCTAAAATAAGTGATTATGAAAAGCGTATTTCCCCCATCTCCAGTTTACCAAGAGATTACATTAATTTTTTTCAAAAAAAATTTAATTTTTTTTTATATATCAAAACCTTTTTGGCTGATTTATACAAGAAATGCACAGTATTGCCTTTCCTGTCAGTAGAGGAGAAAACTGAACAGGTGCTGTTTCCTCATCTAGCTTCCATCTCCTTCCACTGCTTAGTGGAAGGTCTCTGTAGCCTTTCAGGCTCACTTAAATTTTATTATGGGAAAACAAATCTATAAACATCTTTCCTAAATTAGAAGTATGGCTGAATCCTGGCAGCACTAAAAACATCTTCTTCAGCCAAAACCATCAATGCACATCTGCTTTGAAATTAAGGAGAAAGTAAATGGTGGGGGCGGGAATCAGGAGAGTAAAAGCCAAAACATTTGAGGTTCAGGTAGAACTGAAGGTTTCAGACCTCAAACACAAAGTGTGACATGCTAAAACAGGAAGCACACCTAATGCAACATATTAGGCTGTGAATGTAAACAGATGTTAGTCATTTCAACAACTGTGCATTCAACTGTCTTCAAACTGCAGCAAATTGAAATTTTAGAAAATACAGGTTTATAAATAATTGCCAGACATTAAAGAAGTATTTTCTCACCAGCATACTGTTTTCGCAGTAAAAGTGACTATAGGATTTTCTGTGGCTTGCAAGAGGAAATGTGAAATATTTTCCATCAGAATCCTTAAAAAGAAAAAAAGATTAAATTGCTTAGTAGTATAAAAAACCCCAAACCAACATAAAAACAGAACAAGGAAAAACCCCACATTACTTACATTGTAAACTGAGTAAGTCCACTTTGAGGTTCTGACTGTAATCCACATGAAAGTTCCTATAAATAAATATGTTTTTGTATGTCACACTGCAGAAACTATAATCCTTATCATCACAATCTTGTCTTTTACATCTCACTAAGGTATTAACTCTTATCTTTAAATAGCCATAAACTTTATAAGCTTTAATCAACAATGAGGATTGTTACTACTTTGAAATACATGCAATAGTTATCATGAGTTACACAGAAAACATCAAAACCCTAGGATCCAATTACAGAATAACTGCCAAATAAAAGCCTTGTAGATCTTGAACCAAAGCTCTAAAGACAACAAACAAGCAAGAAACAGAATGATACTAATGTGATTACAGAGTGACTGATGAAAGCTGAAGCAGTATCACAAACAGCCCCGAGCTTGGTTCCCAACAGACTTTTAAGAAAACTAACAGAGAAACTTTTGTAGGAGCAATTCAATAATGAAGTGTAACATGTACAAGAAAACTGTTGCAGTTTAAAGATACATTTGGAGAAAAAGAATAAGATGAAATTACTAAGAAATCAGAGATGCCAACAATGCAAACTGTCACACAAGGAGGTTAATATCTATCTTATGTAATTAGAGTAACAGAATAATCATCTAGCTTAGTGTTAAGAGGTCACTACAAAATAGGAGGATGAAAACATGAGGATCAATTTAAACATATTCCTCCTTATTACTAAAAAATATACCAAAAAAGGAGAACAAACAAACAAAAGGTCAGTGTCACAGCCTCTTTGAGCACCTATGAAAAAGCCCAGTTCACTCAGCTTCTCCCCCATGTCCTGTTCCCCAGGGGATAACTTTTCTAATGATCCTCTCTTCCATACTCACTTTAGTACCAATGCCTTAATGTTTTCTTAACCAGGGTGGCTAAAACCAGACACCACAGATCAAGCTACCTATGTACTTTGGCAATAGCTTACATTAAGAAAAAGAAATAAAATCCTGAAATGAAATTAAATGGTCATCCCACTTCAGTGACACCAGGAATACAGCTGTGCCTGCAAAAGTTGTTTTCAGCCCCAAGGGTCCGTGCAGTCAAGATGTCTCACCTTCACGTACGCACTCTTAGTGGTTGCCAGAACACCATCAGTGTGCAGCAGTCCGTTTTAACTGCCTTGTCGTTAAAAGGAGGAAGACACTGATGAAGCAGATCTGAACACTCAGGATTTCCATGAGTAGTGCAGGACTAAGAACAAAGGCCCCACAACCCCCATGTACCACCCTCACAAACATGGGATGTAAGCGTCGGTTAGACTGTAGTTTTGGCTATTCCAAACTTGTGACACAGAACCACAGAATCACCATGGTTGGAAAAGACCTGAAAGATCATCAAGTGCAACCATCAGCACTACACGACCATAACCTCTACACCATCTCCAAAAGCACCATATACCTGGTTTTTGAACGGCTTCAGGGACAGAGATACCAGCACCTCCCTGGGCAGCCTGTTCCAATGCTTCACCACTTTTTCTGTGAAGACATTTTTCCTAATATCCAACCTGAACCTCCCCTGGTGCAATGTAAACCCATTCCCTCTTGCTATGCCACTAGTTATTAGATATGGTCTACTGGACACCCTGGTGTGAATATGACTCCTGCTCACCCCAGAATCTAAGCCAGATAAGCGTGACAGATTATTGTTCGTACTCCATTTAACATGTTTAGTGCTGAAACCAAACAAAAGCCAACAGTTAAGGTCTTAACCCATATGTCATTTTAACAATGTCTGAAGAAGGACAGAATGTATTCCAGAAGTTTGTGAGAATATCAGCAAGAACTAATAACGAAGCAGTATCATTGAATCCTGTTTGAAAGTCAACTGCTGCACACCTGTGAGTTCTGTAAAAGTTTCAGGATTTTCCTCAAATATCTTTGCAGGGTGTCTCACAAAGTGGTGATTCAGTACAGACATTCTCTTCTTTGGATCCTCAGTTATCTAAAAAACAAAACAAAAAAAGGACATAAGCACATTGTCAAATTTTATTTTGCCAATTGGTGTAGTTTTCAAACCTCATGTGATCACAGCTAGCAATACAGTTTTAGGGATGAGAAGCAGGAGAAATTGTTAGAAGACATGGTACACTGACTCTCTTCTAGGCTCAATAATCTGAAACAATAAAATGGCATCTATATTCAACCACCGCAATACAGAAAGTCTATATGTTATAAAGCATAGCTAAAGCTTTTAGGTTTATATCCTCACCTCTTAACAGAAGGAAGCCATTCCATCAACCTTTCTTTATAGCCACACATGCATTCTTCCTGGGATAACATGCTTATGCCAGAGTTTAGGGAAACACATCTCACATTTACACTGACTAGTCCAAGATCACAAACGCATCTTACTACAGCTTGTTTTAATAGTTCAAACTTACTACATCCCCTGCTCGGGCAGGGGGGTTGGACTAGATGATCTTTCAAGGTCCCTTCCAACTCCTGACATTCTGTGATTCTGTGATCGTGTCTGGAATGTTCAAACATTCAGATAGCCCTAGAGCTCCATCAGGATACACTTTCAGTACTGGTCGGGTTTTTTTGGTTTTATATCAAATTTCCAGAACTATCTTTTTTTCCTATTCGGCTTTTCTGGCCATTACAACTGATTTCTGAGACATATCCTCCAATACACTGCCAGTCTACTCCAAACTGTACCCCCTTTAGATTACTCTAAATCACATGTTCATGTGAATACATCGAAAACTAGAGAAATCCGACCCAAACAGTTTCAAAATAAACACTTGGAAGCCTCCATCTTTGTGTCTGGAGCCCTGCTCTTAAGTATTTCCAACCTCTGGAACCTTGATTCCAACTCATATTTATTGCTGCATAACATTTCAGGAAGAGAACAGACTACAGTGGGAACTCCAGTAGTTTTCAAAAAATGATGCAGGATATTTATTTAGAAAAGCAATAAATAATAGCTGAAGGTAAACAAATATGTTAGTATTTTACTTCTAATTTTATAAAGTATATTTACAAAAGAACACTACAAATATGTGCTGGCTGCTATGGTGACAACACATGTAAGCTTGAGAAGTATTATGTGTGAGCTAAACTCTCACAGGTTTGCATCCATTGTATACTAGTCATAGGTGACATGAACACACATGAGAGGTCATATCCATAGCTACACAGATAACAAAACCTGTTTATCCTGGTGCAAGGTTACCTAAACCTTCTCTGTTATGCAAGGAGAGTTCAGCCCACACCCAGCTCAAGCAATCAATAACAAAACTAGGTTAACATATGTGACTGTTGGTCAAAAACCACAAAGCCATGGGATTCTTCAGTGACTACTACAAAATGGCAACAATTCTTTAAGCACAACTTAAAATAATAAAAAAGGAGTTTTATGTATAATAGAATAATATTTGTCCTGGTTAAGCATTCTGGCACAAAAGAAGAAAATGGGATACGGAAATACACAGGGGAGAATATATACAAACCTGCCTTGTGTTTTCATCTATGAGGTCAAAAAAAGCTCTGATGGTGGCCAGGATCAATTCTTTGCACCTAGAAGACAGAATAAATAAAATTAAATCTAGAAATGAGATATCTAGGAGAAAGTGGTCAGAATAGACTTCATATTAACGTTATGCTGAAGCTAAATTATTGTATAATGTGGTAACAGTAGAGAACAGAAGGATGTATGGTAAATGAATTAACCTTTGTTCCAGAAACTTACCACACTATGGAGAGATGGTCTGTTGAGGCCCAAGCTCTAGGCACTGCTGAGCTCTGGGGAAGTAAAAAACCTACTTAAGAATTTGCTAGCATTTAACATTTCAAAACTCTAAGCAACCCTTTCCCCTACTTATTTGAATATAATTGCTCAATTATTAAAAAGAATAGTGTTTGTCAAGAGTTTCAGGGACTAGGGTCCAACAGACTGACTTCTTCAGTGAAAAATCATAATTATAAGTGCCAAGGCATTTGTAAAATAAAACAGCCAAGGTACTAATGTTAGATAGCAGAGACAATGGTGAAAGGGCAAATAATACTATGGAGGAAACTTACCAAAGATTCCTTCCAAGACTGCTTCTATGACTAATGTTACTATTTTAATAAGTGATCCTGGCATGTAAGAATAGAAGCCTGCCAATGAAAGCTGTTGCTGAAAAATCAAGGGCACCCTCAAGAGAAAGGAGCATCAGAACACCATGCAGAAAAAAATGGACAGTTTGAAGATACTAATTTCTTCAAGTATACCTCGTGTGTTGCATTTTAGGAAACAATAATATAAAAACTGTCTCCCATAAATGGAGCTTATTGCCTAATTGTACAATGTGATTCATGTAAGCCATGAGTTATTAATGCATTACAGTTCAGAAGGAAAAACACAAAACAGCCACCACCAACAAAATATGCCCAAAACAAAACAAAATCCATAAGCCAAACAACGACGACGACAAAAAAACCCTATGAGAAAAGTGGTACATGAGATGTCAGGCAGAATCCGGTCACCAACACTCAAGACACATGAAAGTAGAGCAGATGAAGAGAATGGTTACTAGGACAAGGGGAATGCAGAGTTAATCTTCTTAGCCTAACAGAAACAGAGCTGGGAGTATTTATAGACAGCTTTCTGTACAATGGACAGAGAGGTAAACACTAAGGGAGCCACAGCTATTTCAGATAACATTTCAAGTTGATGTCAGAACATGCACATTTAAAAGCTGGCTTGAGCAGTAACGAAAGCTGGGCATTAAAGTCTTCCTACTGAGGAGTGTTTCCCAGCTTCTTCTATGTTGGGAACAGGCTGATGATGGGGGTGAAATGTCAGACCTAACTGTTTCTATGTCACTGCTTGATTAATCTTTGAAGGAACTGATGCCTGCAAAAGCAGAAGATGGGACTTGATAATCCAGTAGATGCTTTCTATTCCTAAATTCCATGGAAAAACAATAAATACAAAAGGAAGGCTTGAAGCCAAAGTTGTATTTTTATGATCAAACCAGCAGTCTACATCTATACCGCACGTCTGTCCGTCTCCACATACACATCCCATGTAAAAACTCAGGAAAATACGAACCAGAGTACTGAAACTAAAAAGGTACAAGAAGGTCGTGAGAGGAACTGGTACCAAAGGGTAGATGATTCATATACATCCCAACACATCCTGTTCCAGTGGACACTCATTTATACTACATCTACTATTTATAGTTTTATAACCATACACCATCTACTTGGTGTTTTCACACGTAGCCCCTTGGTATTTAGTTATACTACCTTGCACAAACAGATACATGAATTACAGAAACAGCTATCTCACACAGCTCTATGCAAAACAAAAGAAAAACAGTTTGCTTTTTTACCACAACAGATAAGGCACTGTCATGTTGACTCAATCTTGGTAGAAAAGCCAGTCCTGAACGAACTTGGTAATCTCTGAATCCTCCCGCCACAGAAAGGGTAGTTAAATTTCTTAAATCCTGGGCCTTTAGAATCCAATGATTGTTTACAGCTGTATAAAAATCTATAAAATATATTAAAATCAATCACCATTTTCCCTTAAGTCTATTTGATATGCAAAAAAGCTACAGAAATATTTAACTAAAAGTTTCCATAAGCTCCCCTAGAGGCATTCAAGCTCCAATTACCAATTTTGATTCATGTAAGGAAGGAAAATTATTGTTTTAAGTTCAAGGAGGTAGCAGTTGGGAAAGACATACACACTTGCACTTTCTGTATCAGCTAAGCACACACATTGCTTAAGTAGCAAACCACAGGTTTATTTTAAGGACAGGCACAGTCCAGAAACAAGTTGGCAAGGAAGAAGCATTGCATTGCAATCAATTGTAGGACAGAGAATTAATACAAGCACAATAAATCAAATTCAGCAAAGATAGTCCATTCTTCTCAGGTACCACAGTGAAAAATGAATATAAACATCCATTCCCTTTCCTTTGCTCCCTCAATACCTACACGTAGCATCCCAATTCCCACTGAGCACATATTCCATCAGATACTCAAATACAGCTTTTCAATAAATGTACAGTGCATGTACTGTGACTACACTTAATTATTCATGCCACAGATATTCAGGTGAGCAGAAAATAGTCTTTTATCACAGAATCACAGAATGTCAGGAGTTGGAAGGGACCTTGAAAGATCATCTAGTCCACCCCCCTTGCCAGAGCAGGATCACCTAGACTAGATCACACAGGAATGTGTCCAGATGGGTCTTGAATGTCCTGGAATGTCTCCTTCCAGAGAAGGAGACTCCACAACCTCTCTGGCCCGCCTGTTCCAGTGCTCCATCACCCTCACAGTGAAAAGGTTCTTATTCAATATTCTCACTCTCCCAGTCTTCAGATGTGGCAAGGCTTTAAATTTAGCAATTCTATTTAAGCAATTAATTTAACAAAGAAAGTCATTATAGAGGTCAAACTTTAAAAAAAGAAAAAAAAGTCATTAACTGGAAAGCTTACAAATTTACTAATATGCTCTGCAACTTTAAAGATATACAAATTATTGAGAGCTTCAGGCCCTGAACAGAAGCTCAAGCCTTCATAGTTCATTTCATATGACACCCCGCTTTCTTTCAGTATTCTTTTGCTCTCACACAGCCCCTGTGTAACAAAGGAATAGATTAACTGCAGTGAACAGCACAATCTGCTGTTGACTGGCAAGAATCTCATCTATCCATGCTTGACAGGATTAATAAAGAACTACCTGCAACACTTACCAGTAAGATATTTGTCTAGAGGCATTACAGGTGCAACATGAGGAGTGGCTTGTGTAATGAGTAGGTTTATAAGTTCAGGCTTAAAATTCTTCAGAGTAAGCAATGCTCTTGCAACAAGACCACCCATGGAATGACCAACTATTGCAACACTGGTTGGTGCAAATTCTCGATCCTTAAGCAAAGAGAAAAGAGTAATTAGATACATCAGAAACAGATCTGACATTGAACTATGGTTATCAGTTGTACATTAATTCCCCAAGATTACCTGTTGTCCTCTGAAGAATAACATTAACTAGTATCAACTCAGTATGTTCACACAATGAATATAAATTTAGCTCTTATCTCAAAAAATGTGCTTATTGTGTAGCCTGCAGCTTAAAGGGAAATTACTCTATAGGTTATATAACCATAAGAAACTAGAGCTTATTTTACTTTCTGTGACTCTTAGGGACATCACATCAGCTAACAAAGAACTTTACTAGAGAAAAATGCATGCAAGGTGATGCTCTATTAATATTTTAATATGCTAGGGAAAGTTTACACCTCTACTACAAAAACACGTGCATTTCACATGGAAGTGTTTATTTAGAAACACAACTCAGAATCTAACACCGAAGCTCCTGTATTGTCACAAGCATTAAAAATGTAATAAAGAGCAGCACTTCTCTTTTGTGCTATTATCACATTCAATTACCTCCACACACTATAAAGTCTCCCTCCCTTATTCATCGCTCTTCAGTCTTCCAGAAGAAAAGGAAGCCCAGAATTCCATTCCAAAACACAAGTGCATTATTCAGCATAAGTCAGTACTTACCTTGTACAACTTAAGAATTACTTTTATGCACTCATGCACAAACTTGGTCTGTCGTTGCAAACTACCACCATACAATGCAACCAGCTCCTCATTAAAGTTGACACTGAAGAAATTAAAATGATACTTGAAGTCAACATCTTCTGCTTTTCTAAGTGCAATGGAGCCAAGAGAACGTACTAGGAAAAGAAACCACATCAATTAGAACAGTCTAATAGTAACTGCTCAGCACTGTCAGCAGACAAACATATAAATAAATAATCTATTAAGAAACAAGCGTTATCTTAAATCCATTGTTCAAGGCATTTGCATCAAATTAACAAGCCCAGCAAAGGCAGCAACAGCATTTATATCTTCACTGCTCAGCGAATATGAATATTTTAAAACAAGTATGAAAGTAACGATAACATCATCTCTACTCATCTAGGTAAGGAATTAAAATGTCTTCTCCTACAATAAATTCTGAATGAAATATGAATTTTCATAAATTCCTTAATTAAAAAAACCTATTCCTAGCCACTAAGGCAGTAGTGTTAAAAATATTTTGAAAAATGAACATACGACTCACTGCCAGTCTCCCTAAATTATTTTCTCAAAAAAACTCAGCCCCAGACATTTAAATATTTACTGATATGAAGTGGTACGTTATATCCAAAGCATGTAGTACTTCTGCTCACCTAGTTTAAGTTATTCTTCACATACTTCCTTCAGATTCCTAACATATTCTGAAAGCTTAGGGCAGTTTTCTGCATAGTGATCTACTGCTATGTTTTTAGAGACAGCATTACCTGAGTTTTGCAATACTTTATGCACAATTACCAGAGTCCATACGGTCCCTCTCATAATCATTATGTTCATAATCTTCTCCAGACGCCATCATGCCTGCCAGTCTGCAGAAGCACGATTTGGAAAAAGAGAGCAGGCGTGCAGCGCTGCTGCAGCATGGTATAAACTGTGCTGTTTGGGGCACTTTCGAAAAAGTTGAAGTCCTACTCCAGAAAAATGTTATAGGTCAACAATTCAACCAATTTCAACAAAAATTAAGATTTTTGACTGCTTGAATTTAACCCTGGCCTAACAAGGATATCTACACTATCTTATGATCAACCATTATGAATTCTGTTGATAACACTTCAATTAGAAAACTTCTTGTCATTAACTAACACATAAATACGAGAGCTCTCTGCAACATGTCTATAACTTAGCTAAAGGCCTTACCTTGCTTGTAACTGCCAGCATTCCCAGGAAGAAAGAGAACTGGAATTCCTGTCAGTAGGAGATTTTTGTTTTCTTCGGCGTAGTTCCCTTCCCCATAGAGATAGAGCTCGTATGCTGGGTATCGTTTGGCTGTTTTCTTCGGTAGTTTTATTTTCTGTTGCAAAAGTTCAAAAGAAACCAATTACCTTATCTATGTTGTTGCAAGTAAGATAACATATGGCTATCCAGTAACTTAAATGATCTGGCTTGTGTTTTATGCATGGTTTTACATTACAGTCTACAGAAATACAGAATGAAAAACTGGGCTTTGCTTTCAAGAAAAAAAAAATTAAATCCAAAGTTTTACGTTTAAGTACGCATTGCTCTGCATAATGCTGCAGTTACCTACATGAAACAGCCGTTCACTTTGGCTGGCTTTGAAACAAGCTGAAAATGAATGCAATTACATATCATTAAGTTGCACACTGGTAAGCTTTATATTTCAGGAGAGCAAGGTGAGGGGAGGGATACCCTGATGAAACCCAACTGCTTTTCCTAGGACCTGAGAATTTGAGAGCGGAAACCGAGGCACACGGGTGACCCAAATTATTCTTCCTAGCACACTGGAATGGTTGTGAAATCCTTTCCACTACTGGAACTCAGGACGAGGATGTGCTACCACAACTGATACCAAGGCTAAATCTCTAGAACAGGGTTGTCTGCATGACTGTCAGATAACAACTATGATGTCAGGGTGAATTACACATGAAGTGTGAATTCTCTTAGGCGATTTTTACAGAGATGTAGCCTGTAATGGGAACAAAACGTCTTTGAACCTGAGGGATTGGTGACAATTAAGCCTTAGGCCAGCAATTTATGACTCTGAGTACCATATGATACTGCTTAAATCAAGTAAGTAGTAAGGAAGAAAACGTTTCATTAAATCCTGCATGGAGGTTGACTGGTTTATAATTTCTAGTTTCTACGATTTAGATATTTAAAGTTTCTATGAATGTGAATACACGCATTCTAGTGTTTGATTACTTACATTATGACAATTAAGAGCCAAACAAGATGATTAAAAAAAAAGTTAATAAGGAGAAATTTACATTTTAAGGAAACATTTTACAGAAAAAAAAGTCAAAACTAAACTCAGTTTTACATCAGAAATGTTCTCTGAAGAACTGCTTTAAAGAGCAGAAGAAACATCAAAGAAAGAAACATCTCCGAGGTATTTTCGTTGCTATCAACTATCAACTGCACCTGTATAGGCAACTGAGCTTTATTTCCTAACCCATACATGCTCTTTCCCTTTCCCCCTTCTCTGTCTCTCCTCAGCTAAAGATTATTTCCTTTCTCCCTTAGTCTTCAAATTGTTTTCCATATTGGTTGCCACACTTGCAACCTCTTATCATGTTTGTAACAAAACTAAGTCTAAAAAAACATATTTTGTTAATAACAAAAAATTAGGGAGAAAGTGTTTAATTCCATTCCCGTGAACAAAAACAGTTAAGGTTTGTTCAGGGATTACGTCTCCAAGATCATCCTTTTGATGCTCTTTCCCTTTTCTCCATCATTTCTCGCCCTTCCAACTTCACTGACCTCACTGTCCCTTTCTCATTCCTTCCTACTGCAACGCTTTCAAAAGCTTTCAAACTCTGTCAAAAAACACCAGCTTAATCCATTTCAATTATTAAACTAAGAGTGGCATCAAGACATGTTCCTATGACTTCCTGACAGATTAAATAATCCTATTCGACTGTTCTTTCGCAGTATCCTGGTTCACTGATTTTTCAAAAGCCTCTAAGGAACATAAAATTGATGAGCTGACCTTCTCTAGGTTAATGTTAAAGCAAAATCCTACACAATCCACAAGAACTGCACTACCAAAATACTGGGTTGGTTCTTTTCTGTGAATCGCAGAGCCCAAGTATTACATCGAAATGAGAACATGTAACTCCAAAGGAAAACAGACATTCATGTTTCATGGCGGTGGTTTTAAACTCTTAGTTCCCAAGACAGTGCTTACATAACTGGTTGTGAAGAGCTACAGTAACTTTCTACAGTGTCAGTGTATGCTTCATTTTCCACACTGCTTCCTAAAGAAATTAGGCTTATGTGAAAAAGCCCTGATTACTAACTTCTGAATCTCTAACCAAGCTTAACGAAACAGGACAAGGTAGATCCAATACTGTAATTCTACAACTCATTCAAAAGAAGATATTTTAAGTACAAAACAGAAAAAAATCCAATTTGATTCCACTACTTAATGTTAGCTTGACTGTGAGCTAAGCCACTGTTAGACAGGGAAGAAGTGAAACTAGTTATATTTAATTGCTGGAATAGTTATTTGTTTCATAATGCGATACCCAATCCAGAAGGAAGGACAGGTACCTTACATCTGACATTCCTACCTTGTGCTTCCCTACCAATGCCAGCACTACAAAGACATTGAAAAGGAAACAAACAACCTCTCCAACAATAAAAAGGTATTTGAAAAATATAATGCTTTAGCAAACCAAGGCAAATTCATTTCTCCCCCCCACTGTTTTCTACACAGTAAAAGTGATTATTCGGGGATTAGAAATTCTAAGATGCAATACAGCTAGCTGCGATTTGCATCTCCTGCATGGCAATACTGCTTACCCTTAAGCCTTGCATATCCTACCAGCACACTTTCCTAAAGATGCTCAGAATTTGCACAGAATTTAAGCCCCAACATACTGAGTAAATACAAAAGGCACATGGTGGCAGATCAGGATTTCAGACAACTGCCAGTAACACCACACAGATTTTTATAATACCTTTCAGTCAGTTGGATTCAGATTGAAACTGAGGTATGTTCTGGCTGCTGGGAGATCTGAACACAGTCTGTAGTAGCATTTTGGTATTTGTAGCTGCCTACACAATTTTGTCCTACAGCACGACAAAACAACCCTTGGAGCTGTGCTAAGGTTCTCTTCTGCATGCTAACCCAACTTATGTCAAGGTTAGCAAATGAAGGTTAATAGATCCAAAAATGAATTTGCTGCTTTGTTACTAAATTTAGGTTCTAAGGTTTTGCTTTAAGGTCTTCTCTATGACGCAAACCCGCTTGCAACCTACTTCAGAACATAGTATTATTTAGAATACTTTGTATTTTTTCCAACATAGATTATATCCTAGTCAATTCTAAATGAATGCTTAGGAGCCAAGAAATTATGCCATGGGATGCTTTTAATAGGGCAGAAAATCCTGTAGTAAGAACTATATACTCACATAATTACCTCCTCCTGCTATTAAACCATAGTATCTCGTGTCTGGAAAACAACAGTTCTATAAGCTACTCTCTCTCAAACTGATCCAAGGTTATCAGAGAGATCTTCCAAGAAATTTCTAAAGCGCTTCCTTAGCAAAGTGAGAGGGACTTCGGACAGATCTACAAGTCGCATATGCTGTGGGACCACGCCACCAACACGGTGCTCACCGAGGGGGCTCTGCACGGCTGCCCAGCAGCTTCAGAAGAACGCTCATGACTGAGCCTCGGGCATTCCCTTTTTCGGCACATTAGCACTGTGAAATTACAGGGCCAAGAAATACCAGAACCGAGCTCCCAAACACTAGCGGTGCCGTGAGGGCTGTCAGAGGACCTGGCCCAGCCTCTTCCTTCGCATGAAGCCGGAGGAGCGTTTCACCGGTTTGACCAGGACTACGTGTTGCTACAGGCATTTACAGGTTGGAAATCCGGACGCTGTTCTCTAGTGCAGGCGGCAGCAGGAAACACCTCGTCACTGTCCAGGTAGGCGGCTTTCCCCCTCTGTACCTGAGGCGCACCATTATACGATGCGGCCAAAGCAGCGCGTTTTGCGAAACACACCTACCGCGCAAACAAAAACTGAAAGGATTTTCGCCTCCTTTACAGATTGCTGTTCTGCAGAGGCCGACTCGGCAAGCTCCCTAACCCCAAGTTACGGGCGCACTCGGGAGCCGACGGCGCGGTGGCTCTCCCGGCGGGGCCGTTTTCCTGTCTCTGTGTCAGGGAAGAGGCGGGGAGGAAGCGACAGGCGAGGAGCCACAGGAGAGCAGCGCCTCAGACAAGCGGCCCCCGGCCACGGCGATGCGGGCAGAGACGCCCCAACGGCCGCCGGGCGGCGTGAGGCCGCCGCACCCTGCCCAGCGGCGGGTCCCACCTGTTACACCGCCNAGCGCCGCCCGCCGCCGTACTCACCAGATACTCAGGGTACTCGTACATGTAGGTCATGCTGCACCGGTTCTCCTCATATATGAACAGCACGTCTCGCACCCCGAGCAGCACCAGCGCCGCCAGCGCCCCGTAGAAGAGCGCCGCCAACGCGGGCAGCCGGCGGCCGGCACGCCCCATCGCGCTCAGCCGAAGTGCGGAGCGGAGCCTTCGCTCCTTCGCGGGCTCTTCGCGAACACGGGCACGGCGGGGCGGGGTGCGCCACCGCCCGGGAGGAGGGGCGGGCAGGCTGGCGCCACAACCTGGCCGCCACCGCNCCTGGCCGCCACCGCCGCCAAAGCTAGAAGGCGGCCGCCATATTGGGAAGGGCAAGAGCTCGGCTGCCCGTCGCTCCGCCGCGTCGAGTAGAGTCCGTTCGCCATGTCACGGGCAGGAGAGCCATTATGGGGAGGTCAGGAACCTACCTACGGGCTTCCCCCGGCCGGTAGCTTGTGGGAGGGGGGCGTGTCCGCCATGATAGGGAGGTCAAGGCAGCGCACTGCCGCTGCGACTGCTCAGCCACCGCCGCCCGCCTCAGCAGGCAGCCTGGCCTCAGGCGAGGCCGAGGGAGGCGGTGGCTCCTTGGCATTTACCGACTCCCAAATGCCCACAGATGTGCCCCGGGTGTCGGGTCGCGGATTTCCCCGCTGACAGGGGCCGGGGGTACCGGCGGAGCCGGGCCGGAGCCGCGCCCCGCAGGCACCTGCCGCCGGGAACGACCTGGCTGCTCTTCACCTCGCCGAAAACAAACCTGCAGCCGCCCCCACCTTTCCGTGCGGATATTTTCGAGTTTATTCACCACATCCATAAAGCTGTAAAATATGCTGTGTTTTGACTTGTGGTCTCTGTGTCTGTGTTGTAAAAAGTGATTATAACTACTTTGACAGTATTTAGGCACTTGAAGATGGATTTTTGTCTCTGTGAGACAGCACTCTCACCACCACCACACACACCCCCCGGTGCACAAGCACGCCATTGCTTGCTTATCAGTGAAAACTAAGTAAAATATTTAATTACCAGGGGAAAAAATACTTCCATCTAGAGATGCATCAACCCCAGTTCAAAGGAAGTACAAGGCAGAAATAGTCGCATTTTCTTCTTAACTGCTAAATAAATTATCCCTTCCCCCCTTCCTTTAAATGAAAGAACATTTACTCATGTTTTCCAACAGTATTTGTACCATTTTTATTTGTAAAAATAACCATCTGAATGCATTTCAATAGTAGTTTACAGTTAGGGTTCTTCATTACATTAATACAGCATTCAGTAGTTGAAAAAGTTACTAAACTGTGCTTGAGAAGGTTCAGGTTGAATTCCAAGTCATTCACTGAAGTCTTTCTCCTCATTTCATCTGTGACATTTACCCAAGTCCTTAAACTTCAATTTACAAAAGCAAACAATACCGACAAAACCCCACTGAAACCAACAAACAATATTTTATATTGTTTATTACAAATGTTATGCAAAATATAACACTGGCACCAGATTCGTATCACCATGGTTTGTAAAGATATATTGCACATGCTAAAGCATAAAATATAAGACAAAACCTACAAAACATAAGATATTGGCTTTAATATGTAGACCACTGCATAAGAAACGCATAAAATTACATTTTATACACACACTCAGATTGTCACTAGTTCAAAACGCCCTTTCCTATAACACTGACCTAAGGTTTACTTTTTGTGTAATAAGAAAGCATTTTCAGCACTGCAAAAATTAAACATTATTCCTATAGAAATTTAGCATATTAATTTTCATTTCAATGCAGGTAGAACATACGAAAAGAAGAAACACTTTATACATTCAAAGAAGGTTTGAAATGAAAATTTACCGTTAATATATTGCTTTTATAACACTCAAATGAAAAAAAAAAAGAAAAAAAAAAAGACGAGTTTCACAAAACATTTCCATAATACACAAATATAAAAAGGCACTCTAATATTTCTTACATGACTAAGAATAAAAATCACAATTTTTTTAAAATCATCCTCAAGGTACATAACCGAGTTTCTCAACAGTACAATGGATAAACAATTCATTTCATGTGTTTGTTCTAATTCGATAATCTGGCAGTTGTTTACTGCACAAAAGTACCAAACACATTATGGTGCCCTTTTAGTAGCGATGAACAGAAATCCCCTGAGCTATTTCACAGCAATTTCAGGCAGTCCGGAGGTTGTAACTCAGTATTTATGAGAGAGACTTGGGACCTGACAGGATCCTGCTAATGCACTGGGGCTGACAGCCGCCCCTCCCCAAATACCCTTTGCTTGGTGCAGACGCGCAAGTCATCCACGTACTGTAGATTGCAGGATCCGGGGTTAAGTGCAACAGTTATGTATGGTTAACTCTACTCTTGTAAAGAGTCCACAGAAAGGCAAGGTGATTATTTACAAGAGTAAAATTATTTTCGTGCTTAAATACAATTCTATTTCTACAAGTGATAAATTATATTACAGATTAACGTACTTGCACACAAAAAAGGGATTCTGGTAGCTCACGTGAGATGAGGGATAAACCAAATCTGAGTACTTTGCTCCTGACAGTTGTCCTCCCAAGCATTCCATACTCAAAACATGACTTTCCCACTGCTCTTAAGATGCTAGCATTTCATAGGTTCCTATGATTTCTGGAATACTGCATACTTCCATCACTGCTAGTTTACAGAAAAACTTAATCAGTAAAGTTTGGATATGGTTCCAGAAGTAGGAAGTAACGTAGTAATCACCTACTCTCCTGTAATGATGTAGATGTCATTAAGAAGCAGCAGTTGTTGCACTACGCAGATACCAGAGTTACAACATACTGTAAATACACAGAAATATTTTCAGTAACTCTGTATGGCAGCAAGTAAAAATACTGAAGTTTTTCAAATGGCTGCTTAAAGTAATACAACGTCATCTTTCTGTAGAGAGGACTGGTTTTCTCCTGATGAAGCCACTTCATGTAGGATAGCGTAACTTTCTGATTTTCAGGGCGAGAATTACAACTAATCCTGCCAAGGAGCCTACTGAGATCTCTGGTTAAACTAAGATTAAAAGGCTGATCTTGCTGTTAGACAGAAGACAGCCATTGCCTATTTGTTTGTTTGTTTTCAATGCCATTATTCCGCATTTACAAAAAAAAAAAAAAATTGGGGGATTTCTACTAGTTTCTGAACAGACACCACTGAAAACTTAACAACTGATCTCTTATTTTCAGTGCTTTAAGTAAGGTGGTTATTGCTATTCTGCAACTCTTAAAAGCAGAAACATTGAGAAAAATCAATTGTTAAAATATTATTCTGTGCTATTTCTGAGGAGAAAACCAGGTTTCCAGGTGTTCTGTCATTCTACTGCAGAAAACACAGTTGAGGGAAAAGAAATGTTCAGCTTTAGAGATGCTGTCTCTGTTGTGTTAAACTTTGTAAGTTTCTTCATGTTCAAGGAAACAACATTTAATTTTATCAAGGCAAAATAAACTTAAAATATAAATATTTTTTCCTGGAATCTGCCAAGAGATTTTTAACAACTGAGTGGAACACAGCTAGAAACTGCAACTAAAATAAAAATCCTTTACCCTGCCGAAAAAAGGCATGCACCAAGGAAGCTCATCTCATCCTCCCAGCACAGATGTAGGCCTGCAGACAGCCCAAACGTGAATCATGGGAGCTTTAACACTTTGTGCTGTGTTACCTTTTCCCCTCTTTAATGTAGCTCTACAGTCTTCTCTCGCTTGTCTAGCAAGGGGCTGGATCCCTTTCTTACGCTATCAAATGGTGGAAGGTGTTTTGCTCTCCGATTTTAGCAATACAGCCGGTGGACTTTACCTCTGCATCCCAAACAAGAAGATGGGTGCTCTCCCGAAGTGCAGCAGCCCGCCCTTTTTCTGCTCAGGCTGTCAGTCTTGCCTAGATTCACATTTCATTTCGCATCATGCCAAACTTTATGCACAGATACTAACTAGGAGAACAAGCCATAGTTATTTTTTCCTGGGCATTTGTTTCATTTCAAATAAATATAAACACATTTACATAAAAAGTATATACTTTAGTCTGGAAAAAACACCACCTGTGGTCAACACATAATCGGTTACAAATGTCAACTTGAAACCTGCGTCATAAAATGTAAAATTCACTCAAGACTACTTATTACCTCAAAAGTTTATATTTTTATGGTTTAGAAAAACTACTTCATTATGTCACTCACATTTGAAGAAAAAATAAAAGTAGCAAAGTCTTCCATTTAATTACTGAAGCATTTTGGTCCTCTTGGTACGGCTGGTTAGTTCGTGATAGCTTTTTGTTAAGGTTTTTTTTGTTTGTTTTTGTTTACAAAGTCTCATTCTTCCTTTTGTACATCTGTTGCAGATGAGGGTCGTGGTCCATTTGACCTAGAAACTTTGGCAGAAGGAGTAAACATATTCACAAAGTTGACATTGCTTTAAAAGCTGGTGACAATAGGCTTTTTTAAGCATGTGTGTCCGGTCCCCTGCACGGTACACTGCTGTATATTCTGGAGTTTGGTATTTCAACTTTTGGTGTTATGCTTTCATTGCTTTACCTTTGCTCTGTTAATCCAAACACTGGCAAAAGTATTTTTATATCTGATACTGTCTACAGTAAAAATAAGTTATTTAAGCATAGAAAAAGAAAAAGAATCCATTTAAATTGGCAAATCATGATAAACTTTTACATATACCTTTGTCTAGACCTGATTTATTATTTTTCCCCCACTTCCCTCCCCCCACCCCTCAACACTAGATTAATGATTAATGGCTCAGGTGACAGAAACGTCTAACGACCCTAATTCTGTAGTGCAAATAAAACATATGTTTGTGCTGAATTGCAAAAAAAATATAAAAGGGCCAAGTGCTTTTTGTTTTACACAAGTGGCTGTTCCACTAATGTCTGTGGGAAAATACAGTGAGACAAGAAGGATTTGGCCTTAAGAGTCTATAACTAAATTCTTCTTGTGTGCTGCAACTAAGAACTGTAAAAAGTGCCTTCTGTACGCTTAAGTGCGGGATACACACAGAATGTAAAAGGTTTCATTTCCTGTAGAAAAGTAATACAGGCAGCTTTAAGATTTACAACTTTGGCTTGTGTGAAAGAAAATTTCTAATTAACAGAGCCCCTGGAAGCAGGATACAGACAAACAGAGGAAAGGGGTGATGCTTGTACCTATGACGGCTACACTGGAAATATGTTTTTACTAAAGGTATAGCTAAAACAGGTAAGAACTTTTTACAGTATTCTATTTATTTGTGCTGTCAAAAAGAAAAAAAAAGGCATTTTATCTTTTTTCTACTTAAAATAAGAGGTAGAGACTTTCCACAGGGGCACTTGGCGCCTAAAGAAAACATCAGGAAGCTGAAAAGCTGCAGAACATCAATGGGAATATGTTCCAGTAAGTCCCTCTAACTTGTTTTATTTAAAGGCTTGACTCTCATCAACACTAGAAATCTTTCAATATCTACTTGTTGAGAATAATAGTTAGGAATGTAGCTGTGGGATCTAAGCTGTTTAAAAAGAAAAAAAATAAAGCTGAAATGAAGTAATGATTGGGGAAAAAAAAAAGTTTTGGAATACCAAAAAAGTCAAAATGTTTCAGAATCCGAATCATTTTCATTGTACCCATCCTCTGTTCCTATGTTATTACTCAAGGGCTTATCGTACGAGTTAATGCTACCCATGCTGGAGCCATCGCAGACGTGCGTCCTGCCCAAATTGTCTTTTTTAAAACAAACGAAGTTGAAAGCCGTCACTGAACTGGAAGGAGAAAAAGGCATCATGGTAGCCAAAATGAGTGCCAGGCAGTCAGCCACGTCTTTGTTAGGAGCGCAAGCCAGGGCTGGCGTATGACCTGGGCACAAATGCAGACAAGGCAATGGTTAGTACTAAGGGTACCGAGAATGGACTGAGCATTCCTCATATACATCTCTAGATGACATCATAACCAGGAGATGTATGTTCAGTTACAAACATGCCAGGCAACAGGGGTATGTTACTTATTTTAAACGAGACATGCTGGGAAAATACACACTTTATGGAGCATTTAAATCACCGTGACCACAACAAGCACTATTTTTTTTTATAATCAGGCAGCAAACAGACTTCACAATATGAATAAAAGCACTTGCTAAACACAGCTCTACAGCACAGACGGTATGGTGGCTACGGAACGTGGGGCTACAGCAATGGGGACAGAAACTGGCTTCAGTTTCTGCGCGCATGAACAGGTCTCATTCTGAGAGCAACAACTTTCATTAGAACATAAAAGAGAATTAGTTTAGAAATATTTTGAAGTAGTAAGTGAACTATTTTAGAAGACTGACCAGTCAAGTATCTACTCAACTGAGACAGCAGTTTGTTTAGGAATTAAATTATGAGAGAAAAGAATTAGACCAGTGTACGTGGTACATGTATAGCAGGCATAACTTCGTGGCTGTTCGGTTACCCAAATTTACATTGTGTTAGAAAGTATTCACAAAGTGTGGTGCACACTTTAAATACAAAGTTAATATTATTGTGCAGAGGTCAAAAACAAAGAACTGGGGTGTTATTAGAAGTCTGTCTTCATTGCAGTTTAACTCAGCTCTCATCCAAGCGCTGCCCTTACAGCATCTTACAGAAACCTACAGAAATATTGGAAAGCAGTATGCTGGTTACACTTGCTACCTATACATTTCTCAGGCTGGTCTATAGTACTCCATCACTTTCCAGCAAACCCTCCTTTATGCTAAGAGCAAACAAATTCTTCTGCAGATGGCTAAGCCTTCATTGCTGCAGCAATAGTGCTCTGAGGCAGCAACCACTATGGACACCCAACTGCCTCAAGTAAGTCTGGGACGCCTGGAGTGTAGGTGAGCTTGCTGGGCAACAAAAGTAGTTCTGTAGCAAACTTCCCATGTTCAAGCGCTGACTGCAGCGAGTGCACACCCTGAATGGAATTTCCTCTCCCACTGACTTCTTTAGAGTTGCACTTACACTAAAACTGTACTTAAATTTCGTTCTTTTAAAACTGCGTAAGCAGTTACTCCTAGAAAATTTTAAACTTAATTTTCATCTGTTCCACACATGCAAATTAGCTGGATCCATATGTACAATTTTAATGATACATCCTTTGGTCAGAAGTTAGTATGGTTCATTCTTCTGTCCCCTGCCTAAAATGAGGGTACAGCCATTGCAGTGGAACTCATTCATGCAAGTATACTGAGATAGCGTTTGGTTAACAGCAAATACTCACCACTCAGTTCTTTTCATCCATAGATCTCAAATGTCTTGCAATGATGGATGAGTATTATTAGTGTTACTTTACAGATAAGGGAAGATGGAGCTACTGAATTGCTACATTAATGCTATGAAGTCAGTATTGAAAGAAAGACCAGCTTGTTTCAGGAAGATATTTTTTAAAGCATTAATTAGGGAACCATAAGTCTCTATGTGATTTATAATGTTTAGGGAAGGACTTCACTGAGATCTGCAATGAAATTATCAGATTCATTAATCACGTATTTTATGGGGCAACGATAATTTATTTGCATCTTGGATTAGGTCAGACAATTGGTAATCACAAGCTTTGGTCTCAGAATGAACTAGGACACAATCAAACATATGTTGATGGTTTTCTTCCTACCCATTAAAACATGCGCTGACTGAATGCATAATCCTTAATTCTTCTGCAAGGCGTCAGAATTATCCGGTGCCACTTGCATGTTTAGGAAATTCAAGTTACCACTGCACTCAAGCATTAAAAAAGACTAGCTGTTGACAGTACATGCAAAATGAACAGTAAGAGGGACCACTGTGATGTTTAGAATATATTTTTGTATTAAAGAAAAATAAATACTATATTTTCTTATTATTTTTTATTTTTTTTATAATAGATACTCACACAGCTCATTGTTCTTGGAAGGATAAAATCACCACTGATGTCTACCGTCAGTTCTTATATCTATAGCTTCCATCTGTTGTAAAATTGCCTGTTGGGTCCTACTAAAGATTGGTCAAAATGTATTATTTACTTACCGTTCTCATCTACTGCCAGGACACATGCCCCTTTGGCTAGCAACTCTTCAACCACCATCTTTAAGCCATTTCGTGCAGCAATATGGAGAGGTCTGCAAACACATAACAATGGAATTCAAGTTCTGCTTAAAGCAGGCTTTCTGAAAAAGGTTAGGTGATGCATCTGAAAGAGAAAGTTTTCCTTCTTTGGATCATTACAATTATATTGTAGACATTAAGCTATGTTACAGCCTGTAAAATAATCCTCATGTCTGCATCTATAAAACATATGTGCAAGACAAATATAATTACCTTTACATATACAAAGCATGTTTCATACTTTCCTGTCTAAAAGGTTTTCTTTAAAAAGCTCTCATTTTTCCACTGTTTGCAGCGCACAACAGATATTTAAAAGGAAAATGAATGTAAGCATGAAGAAATGCCTTTGCTCCATCCTTAATTTTGGCTACTGCAGGCTGCTCAAAATCATTGTATTGCCTTTTCATCCTTGAGGATCCAGCAGAGTAGCTGCAGATCAATAACCACTGGTTTGCTCCTTTCCTGGGCTAACACCCAATGCTCCTGTTTGGAGGCAGCTGGTGGGACAGGAAAAACAATTTCACCTTGTAAGGGGGAAGAGGGCTGGAATGGAACAAACACTTCTGCAAGCACTAGACGATCTGTCACATAAGCTTGTGGTTGGATTTTCTGCTGTGGGATGCAAAGGGTCAAACAGTTGCAGCTGGAATAAGAACACTGATGCTGCTAATTCTGCTGATAATGTACAGTATGCACATAAAATACCACCTCAAAAAACCTCTGAAAATTAAATGAACCACCTTAAGTCTAAATACACTACTTGGATTTAAGGTGAAGCTAAAAGCTAGGGAATGCCAGATGTAGACTTACACAGTCATATGATAGTCATTTCTCTAAAGATTGTTGTGGGTTTTTTTTCCACTAGAACAGATACAGAATTGTCACTGAACGTATCAAAATTAAAAGTGAAACTGCAATTCAAATCTCGGATTATAAGGGCAAGTACTCAAAAAAAATTGGAAATTAATTTTTCTGTTTGTTGCAAAAATTTTGAAACGTTAATTTGAAGTGCTAAATTGGAATCTTTTGATAAGTCAACTGAACTTGAGAGGATCAGGCTATACTTACGTCTGCAACGCATTGTTTTTTGCATTAATAAGGCTCTGTTCTTGTATGTTGTCAAGTATTAACAAGGCACATTTTTCATGACCCTGTAGTTGGGGAGAAAAAAAAAAGTGTTAATTTGCTGAGGAGTTTGAAACTGAGGTAAAAGAAATGTTTTATATAAAAGCAAAATTTAATTAAGAAATAACAAAATTTGAAACACAAAACGTGCTATTCAGTTTATAAGGGTTTCTAGCAGGGAACTGTAGGAGCTTTAAAATACCATTTACGAACCAGAACTGCTAGGATGCTTCAGCACATTTAGAAATTTAGACGTTCACCTGTCTTTCAACCCTCCATTCATTATATACTGATTAGTCTCCTCAGCTTTCAGAGAAAACTGTTTCTCTTGGGGGTGCTTGCACTGGCTTGTTTATTAGAATTACACAGTAACATAGAGAGGGATCTTAGAACTGAATACTGTACTTTCTGAGTCTTTAAGTGCCTTTCTGTATTATTAAGAAGCTACTACAAAATATCTTCAGTCTGAGAGCTCCACACATGAAACTTTGGAAATAAGACAGATCTGGGCCTTCTTTCTGATACAGTTTCACTACAGCAAGTCACGGGTGCTGAGCTACAGTCCTGGCAGGTGAACAGCTGCCTGAAGGACCTTGAGAGTTCAGCAGGAACTAGAGTACTACTTCTTTGCAGAAACAGCAGTAGTAATTGGAATTAAGAGTAGTAATTGTAATTAAGGGAGGGAAAAGACACCACCACCAATCTAATCATTTAATGCCTCTGTTTTTACTGTGGTGTCTTGGAGGAAAAATCTTGCAGGTTACTTCCAGAGAAATTGGAGAATTAAAAAAGAATAATGTTTTTTTCCTTTGCCAATGAATCTACGTTTAGGTATTTTACAGTGAGATTATCTGGTAAAGTCTTAAAGGGTTTTCCATTACTTCTCTTAGTGTCACCTCCTTGTATTTTAGTTGTCATGTGAGGCATCCATTTTTCTCCATTTAAAAAACAGGCTTGAGAAACATCTTGGAACAACATCCCCTTCCTCACCACAAGTATGAGCATCACATTTCCATTGCGAAAAAGATTTTAGGAGCATAAACACACACTTACATAGAGACTGTAACAAGAATAGAAGCATACAGAGGTCTTCAACTTACTTTACTGCTAGCCAAGTGCAAAGACGTATTCAACTCCTTATCTTTTAATGTCAGGTCAGCCTTGGCAATGTTCACCAGAAAGTCTGAGGTGCACAATAGAAACCAACAAACAAACCCAAAGGGTAGATGAACATGTAAAAACAGAGGGAAAAATTACTCTTTCAATACATGTGTGCATATATGCTAATCAATTACACCTTTATGTGATGTAAGTTTATAAACATGAAGTGAAAATGATACATGAGAACAGATTCATCTTGTACAGCCCGCAAAAGCAGAGGTACTGGCTTGTGCTTTATACCCCAAACTGTGAAATATATATCCATCTTCATTTATTTATGAACTTCCCCATTTGCAGATCAGCACATTCTGGCTGAATCGCCTTCCCCTGAGAACAGTGCTGGGTCCTGCTTTGAGAGGACACAGTGGACATAGAGAACTTAGGGTGCAGTCTGTGCTGTTGAAGCTGGAGAAAAGTGACTTCTGTTAAGCCAGTAGGACCCTAATCTGTATATCTATGGTATATAGTATAGGCTGGAAAAAGCAGCTGCTGCCATCTGCCATTTTAAGAATAAAACTTCCTGTAATAGAGTGGAAAAAAGGTTACACAATCTTTTTTCACACATGCAGTTTTACTGCTCCATAAAATCAAGGAAGTAAATGGGAGAACAAAATCACTACTCCCTTCATGGTCTTTACAGTGTGCTCTTAGGAGGAAATAAGAATATAATTTAAACTAAGTTATATTAGTATTATTATATTATTATATAAGGAAATAAGACTCAAACTTGTTATTGCAAATGTTTGCCAAAACTGCTGAGAAACAATGGCTGAGAATAACATGTTGTTTTACACATGTAAAAGGTAGCTGCTTGCAGACATCCACTTATTTTCCCTCCTTAGTTTCCACAGGAGAAAAGCAATTTGGGCTAGTAACTGCACTTACCCTTCAAGATGAACAGAGGTAAGGATGTACTTACCTACAGCACCTACGTGACCGTTTTGAGCTGCCATCATGAGGGGTGTTTTCCCTGCGTGATCCATGGCGTTCACTTGTGCGCTGTGACTCAGGAGGAGCTGGAGGCACTCCACGTGATCCGCGAAGGCTGCTGCGTGAAGGGGCGTTCTGTGGGGAAAGTAACACACCATAGCTGTTGCTGAGGATGACAGAATGACACTGCTTCTTCTTTACTCACCTTCCCAAGAGCCTGAAAGTGCAAGACATTTTAAATTATTTTTTTCCTTATGAAACTTAAAAGTTATCACCAGGGAAAAGTTATAGTAGTAGTATCTGAAATAAATTATATTTGCAGTATCTCTCTTAGTGCTATATAAACTTTATCAAAAGGGAGGCAAGAGGTGGATATGATCCTGTGGAGTATCTTATATTAGCAGCACATTTAAGGGAGCATACTGCGTAGTATGGAAAACAGTCTGGTTCTGAAGCGTGACTACTAGAGATGACAGTAGGTACACAACTCAGCTCTTAGTGTGGCTTCAGTTTTTGCTTATCAGCAAAGGTGAGGTGGTCTTACCCTTACAGCAGTAAGTAATCACCATTACTAAAGGCCTTGGATTTGTTTTAATTCACAGAAACAATGAATGTTCAGTTTTAAGAATTTCAGCAACGGTCATTCAATATATATGGTGAGGAGATTATCAATGCGACAAATAAATGATCTGGCTGAATGCACATCTCTTGCCGTCTCACCCCATTTAGCCAACATAAATGCATGTAAAAACTGAAGAAAGAAAACAGGTTCATGGAAACAGCCAATAGTCTGTCATAGCTGTTCTAAACAAAATACCCTGACACCATTCCTTTTATATTTCTTTTGATAGGTATTATGAAATTGAATACTTCATAGTGTTGTTGCTTCAAGTGAGCAGTCTTTTAACTTTGTTGCAGTATAAACTGCTGTCTGAAGGAGTCAGCAAGGAAAGTCTTATCCCAACTGCATCAGCTAAGAATTACTTCCCAAGGTTCAGAAAGAATTATGAAAAATACTTGATAACTTCTCAAAAAATAAGCTTTTTTTTGAATCCATTACCTCCCTTTGTCATCTTCGCAGTTGACAATGCTGGCATCGATGGCTCCGATGAGCAGTGATGCACAGTTTTCATGATCATTGATTCTGCCAAAGAAGAGACATTTTCAAAAAGGTAAAAAGTCTGCATCTTTTCCCACTTTCCAGTATTAATTGAGTTCACTTCCCTTCAGCATTACTTAGTGATTATTTAGTCTATATGTCAAACGCTTCTGGATTTGGAAAGCACTCAGTCATAGATACCTACATATAGAAAGCTTTCTTCTCACGTTTAAGGTGCTGAAGCACAAATCTCTTCCAACTTACACATTTAATACTTCTTCTTGATAGATAATTAATACTCTTAGTGTTATTGCTATTTTTTTTCATTTCATGACAATGAACAGTGTTTATTTAGTAACAGTAACGGACACAATATAGCTAACACACACCTATGTTGGATTAGCAGCTCTTTACATTATAAATTTTGAAGCCTTTTAAAGCTGCACACATTTTTTATGGGTTTGAGAATTCCATACTGTTTTAAAAAAATATAAACATTGAAAAAAAACTTTTGAAGTCACCAGTGGAAATTCAGATTTTCAATACTATACTTCCACCATGAAGGAATTTATTTAAAACAGAATAAAACCAGTGTTTTCTATATGCCTTTATTTCTCTAATACATTGGCTTTTTATAATTTCAAAGTTCAATACAAGACAAATTACATTTCTACCTTCCACTAACGGTGGCTGTAGAAGTAAAGCCTACACAACAGCCTAGCGTGATTTCTGGCAGACATTCATTCTTCCCGTGGAACACAGAACAGAACACGGCTGTTCTGATTGTTGGCGGGAACTAGGAAGGTTTGCATTTGTCTTTGTAGAGCTTGATTCGTTACTCTTCTGATAGCTTACATGTTTTAATAAGTGTGTTAGATCCTACAGACTAGAGCAGTCTTGAATTTTTAGTAAAATGCATTTGCAGTTATGTTGATTTGAATGATTTTGCTCTGTAAGAATCTTTCAGGTATGAAAATGTACTGCCTTGTTTGAATAAGGAACGTGCCTAAACTACGTGTGTGACTCGTAACAGGCACCACCGTTTTGTTATTCTTAATACGAGAACTCGGGATACAGAATCTGCCTCTAAACTAATCCCTGCCTTTGGCGAGGACCTGGGTAAGGAGACCTTCAAAACACCAGATTTTCTCAGAAGGCAAAATTTCCATGAAGGAAATCAGAATTGTTTCAATCCTGGGGAATTTACTAGCTGTTATCTAGTGGGTTTCAAAGGAACCTCAAAAGCTCATGCTTTACACAGACCAAGGCACTATAGCCCAGGTCGCAGCCTAAGAACAGAAGAACTATCATGTGCCACTCTGTGATGAAAAGGTGTAGGTTCATAAATGTAAGCAGTAGAAAAGAACCTAGAAAGGGAGCAGAAATGCAGCTATACCATTATGAATTAATTACTGTATTTAATCAGAAAGCCTAAATGTATGAAATTTATACAAAAATACTCTTTATTCTACCACTTTTTCAGCATAAGTATAAGCACAAATTTATGATCAGCTTTAAAATTATTTACTCATGCATGTAATCTAAAAAAAAAAAACCAGAAAAGCCCCAAAATCACTTTCTCCTTATACTGCTACTTTTCCAAGACATATCCTAAAGCAATGGATCTGCATTTCATTCTGGATATTTCTACTTACACAGCACAGTGCAATGGAGAGAAGCTATTACCATAGAATTTGCGGAAAAATTTTTGTTCCAATAGTACCTCTATGCAGTTTTCATGGCCTGTAAGAGATCAGACATTTCCCTTTAAGTTCAAAGTTGAATACAATGTGTACTTAAGCTGTTACATGATAAAATACTAAGCAGACCTTTTAAATTTGTTTTATGGCAGCAGCAAGATAGACCCAGGCTATTATTAGCACTTCTTGAAAAAAGAGTAAAGGAAAAAGGTCTCTTTGTTATGTGATGTTGTGTCTGTTGCCTTACACTTCTCCTAAGATGAACTTAAATGACGATACTGAGAATATTTATCCCTCTATTAAGCAACGAATATCCCATTTGGAATAGTCAGTTCAGAATATCCATCTATTCACATGATCTCTTGAATCAATAAAGAAGAATGTGACACATCAAAGGAAAGTGCCTGGCTGCACAGGAATCAATTTCATCAGTAAAATTCAGTAATTTTATTGCCTACATGCAGTAAACCCAGGATTTCACCCTGGCCTCCTGTGACCGGGAGTAAATGAGCTGCAAAGGCACTGGTATTGCTGGAATTTCCCTGGCTTCTGAACTGAAGGGTGAACACAGCAATTGCTAGCTACAGAGAGCGAGTAGAGGAAAAATAATTTGCCTCTTCGCTCCAAGCTTCTCAAAGCATTAGGCTGCTTGTTGACACATTTCCCTAAAATGGAGGTCACAGGTGAACCTGGAAAAAGTCCAGAGGGAGCACCTTACCGTTGTAACAAGCCCAGTGCAGCGGTGTATAACCTTGGTTATCTTTCAAACTGCAGTCTTCCTCTGAAAGTGCTATCTGCAGTAATTCACTCAGCCAAGTGGCGTGACCCCGAGCTGCTGCAAAGTGCAGAGGTGTTCTGCCTCTGGCGTCTTTACATAAAATGGATACTTCTTTCTCTAACAGCATCTGAACACACTCTTCGTGCCCAGTCATAATCTGGTAACAAAGAAATGAGTAAAGAGGTTGACATAACATGGATTATGGAATATCCCAGGTAATGTGGAACCCCCTTTGCTCCCATGAGTACCTATGAGAACTGATACACTGAAATAAATTTGGTACTGTCTCTCCTACTCTGTGGAAGAGACTCCACTAAGTGAGGCACAAAAGCAAGGAGGTGTTTAAGCAAACAGATGAACAAGGGCGTGAGGGACAGAAAACTTGAGTCTGGCTTCTCAAAACCATGCATGAATGTGAGAGAACTGAGGAGAAAACGCAATCAAGAATATCATCAGAAATATGAAAAGCTGCTTTTACAGTTGGTAAGCTACTCTCAGTGACCTCAGTATCATACATAGGTTACCTTTAGTATCTTAGGTATGTGCATGTATTGCTATCAATGCAGAATACAATTTTTATGCTGTAGGTTTTATTAGGGACTTGTGCTGGAATCCCAAATTGAACAGCTCACTGTGGTTATCAGAGAGTTCTGCATAAATATACCTCTTGCACCAACTGCACACTGGGTAAGAAATTGACTCCCAGAAAAGGTTAGATCTGAGTTTCACTGCCTCTAGAAAAAAACTTAAGGCTTACTTATTTACACTATCCTCCCTAGGAAAAATGAAAATAACTGCTGCACAGTTTTTTTTAAAGGATTTATTTTCAGAATTCATAAGGTGTTCAGTTATAAGATTAATGATTGCTGTTGTACAGTGTCTAGAGACAAGAAAAACATGGTCTAATCAGGATTTTAGCTAAAGTGAATGTGCAGAGCATTACTGAGAGCAGATCTGTTTTATACCTCACTGACTGTGCTTGTTCATGTTTCCAATCATTTACAGTATTCCCTACATTCAAGATATCTGTATTTATAAGTGAAATGCAGTCACAGTAAAACAAATAATTAAGAATCATAAAAATTAAGTCACCCCTCGATGTAAAGCTGTGCATCCCAGGACATCAGCTGCATCTACTGATGCTTCTTTTTCAAGTAATAAAGAAACAGCATCAATGTGCCCATATGCCACTGCAAGCATTAGGGGGGTTCTAGAAAAAAACAAAAACAAACCGGTCACAGCCTTAAAACAACAAACTACACCCCACTCTTACAGGAACAGAGAAGTTGGGAAGCCGTGCATTCCTCTCCCTTCCTACCCACAAACCTATAGAACACCTAAGTGAAGACCTTTTATATGAAATTAAGACATTTAACAACAAACAGCCATGACTGAAATAGAAACAAACTCATTTGTAAGCAGTTTACAGGACAACAATTCTCAAGACAATCAGTTCTCTTAATAACCTACAATCACTGCCACCTCCAGCGACACAGGAGCTTTGCAATACCCAAGTGTGGTGAATGAATGTCCCTGCTAGTTACCAAGATGACAACCATCCTAAGCAGCTCTTTTGCTAAGACTGCAGAATTGCTTACAGGGGAAAAGGGACATGAGGAAATTATTCAAGCCAAAATCTGGACTACATATCTTCTGTTCTTTTCTGAAAGAGATCTTTTCTCTTTCTATCTTTAGATAAGACTAACACTATTTTAAATTATATGTACAGTCAGATATGTTCCAGGAATCCCAAACTAGTTTTTTAAACCATTCATATTTTCACTTTAAAAATATATTCTCCTTCTCTAACTGCCATTTAACAAGAAGTACAGTTTTTGCAGGAAAAAGCTCAGATACATCTGTCACCTCAAATAAACATTCTGTCCCACTGCACCAGCCTAAATATACCAAGTAACCCCTGAAATAGCAATGTGTTAGAAAGAAAAAAAGACTATAGAAACATCTCCGGTGCTCGTTAGCTTTTATTGAATCTGGCTGGTCCTCCACCTCTCTGAAGAACTGTTTAAAGTACGAAGCAGAGGCTAAGATTAATGAATAATCCTTTCCACATGGCTTAGATCAACTGAACGCCTACTTTGTAATCTCCGCCAAATTCTAAAAGGAGAAGTGCAGGAAATACAGCATTTCAAATAAATACTGCTTTTGTGAGAAATCTGAGATGCTATTCGAATCACAGAGCTGAAATAACCCCAGCACAAAGAAAACTTACTGTCCTTTGGCATCTGTCACGTCAGGGTTTTCTGCAACTTCTAGCAACAACCGTAAACAAGGTGTATGGCCATTAATGACTATAAAGAATAAAAATATGTTTAATTAAAATATGTTCGATTTCAGGTACTTTTCCATTGGAATGCTTATGGATAAGAAATTTCCTTATGAATGGTGAAAATATACCACAGTATAAGAAATTAGTATTTCTCACAATTTTCATTCAGCTTGTGTCAGTGAAACGGTGAGCTGTTTTTCCTTGACCTCAGTAAGAACGAGGATTAGCTTTCTTACATACAAAAATCCCAAATGAGTAAAACATAAATAATGTTTTTTTCACTACTGAGAAGATTTCTACTAAACCAGACAGCATTTCCAAATCCCTCAGCCTGAACAGACAAGGCTTTCTGCGATCAGATTTGGAACACAGTAGGAAGTACGTCGGCGAGCCTCGTTAATTTTGTCTGCACTCTGCAAGCAAGTCCGTCAGTGCCGCTGCGAAAAAAGAAGCAGCTGCAAGGAACAACCTACGATAGAAATGTCATTTTCTAACAGCACAAACCAGCAGGGACTAACCTTCCCTCTGGGTTTTTCCATCTTTTCCTCGTTTAATGTTATCAGAAGGCACAGCTACTTCACAAAAAAATGGGGTTTGCTTTTTAAAATGGAGCCCACTGCTGTTCAAAACAGCTCTGAATTACTGTGCTTTGCAGGGCCTGACATCAGAAAGCCATTTGCTTGTCAGCTGGTTCAGAGGCTTCGGCCTTTCACGGGAGGCAGAGAATGGTATTTTCTTCTTTGATAAACAATCATTCCTACAGTCAGTAGATCTAGATTGTGTTCTTATTGCAGCGAGTCATGCGTTCACACTGCCCACACCCTGTGGGCTGAGGCAAGACCCTTGGACACCACCTATGTCACATCATTCTGGAGAGAAACGGGCACACATCATCACATTTAAATCACTCACCCAAAAATAATCTTAGTTGCTCTACCCAGAAAAATAAAAGACATTTTTAGTTACTGACCACTAAGTAATGCGGATACCTAATGTGCAAACAGTTCTGTGGGGCTGATGAGTCACTGGTTTAGGAATAAAAAATAAAGGGGAAAAAAAATATCTGTTCTTCCTCCTGGGAGGAGGAAGAGAAATCACAACTTGTTCACATCGACGCCTGAGAACGATTTTTGGCAGGTAAGTTTTAGAACAGATACTCCAAGAAACTCTTAGGAGCTGACCCAGCGATTGCAAAGCATCAGAGACCCCGCAGGGAACATTCCTTTTGCCAGCAGAGCTACAACACTCACCCCAGAGCAACGCTGCAGCGGACTCCCTAAGCTAGCCAGAGGAAAGACTGGTGGTAATAAAATTACACAGGGAACATATAATTTAGGCTAAGGAAATTCTCCACGTTATGAGGTCAGAGGAAGTCTGTTCCCTGAGGGGGACAGGCAGAAAAAAGAGAGACTTCATTAAATGATTTCTCCACCGAAGTCACAAATCCCCTTACTGAACAGCGCTCTGTAACGCAACCCACCACTTAGGTCTCCTTAACCCTCCTGTCCCACATCTGTGCTTGTGTCACTAGGAGGAATGAAGGCAAACACGGTTATGGGATGGGCTCGCACGCCTTCTTGTTTCCTTCCAGCACACAGTACTGCTTGTGCAAGCACTCACTTCTGTGTGTGCAAATGCACACGGCCACTCAAGGGATAAATTCAGCCAGAACTTCTGTTTGATAGCTCAAAATGTGCCAATTTACCTCTTAGGCTTGCACTGCAAATACAAACCGCTGAGTGCTGCAGTGGCACCACACAGAGTTTCCGAGAGGTGGCATCATTCTTTTCTAAAACACTCCTACACAAAACGTATTGTTATGAAACAGCATAATAAAAAGCATGAGGTTGCAAGTGGCTTTTTATAATAGCTGGAGACAGAAGCTTTACTCCAGAGCTAATTTCCACAAAACTCTACACAGCTCTTGAGTGGAAGGCTCTAAACATTGTCCTAATGGGTATTTACCCAAAGTGCACTTATCTCACATTTGAAAGCTTCCAAATTCATGACAGTGATAAATTTCCTTTACTAAGAGTTCAAATGTTCAACGACTCCATGCAGTTATCTTCCCTTCTGGTTAAGTTTCCTTTTAGTGTCTCGCTCCTGTGCATAGGATTTTCTTGCCTTTTTTGTTTGGTTGGTTGGTTGGGTTTTTTTAATTCACACACATAACTTACTTTGCTTCACTGCAGATTTAAAGAACAACTTGCTTGTATCCTCAGAATATTTTTTTTTAAATTCAAGAAGCAAAAAGTATCACAAACCAGAAAATTCTACATCAAATCTTCCTCCTGGTTTTACATGCAAGCACTCATACTGCAGTGATGAGGGCAACTGAAATAAAAATTGAAGTAGGAAAAAAAAACCCAACCAACAAACCAAAATCCACAATCAGAATTTTTATTCTTTTTGAAAGATCTACTCGATTATATTCAACAAATTAATCTTTTCAGTCAGAACTGCTAACAAGAATATGGCATTGTTACCATTTACTTTTCTTAGCACTGTAGAACCCTTCCAATTCAGCTGTGACAAAAAGAAACCTATGTCACCGTAATCAAGCTTTCAAATAAATACAGAATCATTTCTGTAGTGATGCTGTACCAGACAAATCCCACCCAGTTCACATCAAACCCTAAGCTATGTTTGAAGTGACTACAGGAAAGCTCTTGACCAACACAGCTCCAGTTTTGTGGCAGCACTGATCTTGATTTGAATTAATTAAACTAACAGGTTTTAACAGGGTGAGTAGCAGCTGGATGTAATACCTGTGTTTTTATCAAAACCAGGGAAAAGCCCCTCTCTCTGGCTTCTGGTCTCAAAATGCTGATATGTAAACTCTGGCAGCAAATCTCTCTGTTGTTAATTTATTGTGGGGAGTAATGTACTTGGTTCTAATGCAAAATTTAAGAAGGCAGAAGGTATTTTTTTTAGTATGCTCTGAAGATCTATTATGCACATTTTCTTCAGTGCTGCAAACAAAATTGATATTGCTCTATTTGATCTGATGTTTCTAGGTTAAACTTAACACAATCACACACACAGAGGAATCCAGTATGAGAAGATGCATGTGCATTTTAAATTAAGCAAGATTAAAAGATAAACAGAAGACAATTAAGTGTGGCCCCGAAAGAAGTTATCCAAGGAAGTATTAATTTTGCTTCCCACTAGAGGTCACTGCTATGCTGCACCGAGCCCCTCGACCGACAGCCAGAGGACCAACATTCCCTTTGGCACCCTTGTGTATTTATCACACAAGTACATATTAAATAGCGACCTTCAAATAAATGGCAAGTTCTGCATTTTCCAGGTAATTATGCACGTTGCATAATTAACACTCAACACATGAGGAACGGAGCAGAGTCCTGGCAAGTGCACAAGCTTGCTCAGGAGGATCACATCTCAAATTTCTGCAGTGGTCACTGCAAAAGGTTAAAATGTTTGGACATCAGGATGATTTCATCACCAATGACAGCCTACCTGCACGCTCAACCCTTCCTCCATATGAAAAGCAGTGAGCTAAGTGTTCTGGTTCCCCCTGATTTTTCTGTCTGAGGACCTGTTAAGAGGAGGGGTCACAGGGGAAACACTATGCATCTTGAAGAGTAGGTGGTAACAGAGAGGTAAGGTAAAGCAGAGGCAAGCAGGGAAAAGCAGAGGCAAGCAGGGAAAGGCAGAGCAGCAGCGCTGCTGTAAAGTCTGAGACTCTGTGTGAGGGAGGACTGAACCACCGAGTCAGAGGAAAAAAACCCCAAGGAAACAAAAGACAAAGGGTTAACCGTAGGACCTCATCCAACGAGCAGGAATCCTCTGTACATGTAAAAATTTCCTCCTGACATTTAGAAGAAATGTGCACAGGGATGGCAGGTACGTAAAGGTACTGCTTCTGTGTTGTAGGGTTTATACCACAAGTGTAAGATCACAACTCACCTGAGGCGTGGAGGGGGGTCCTTTTGGTGACATTGTCTTTTACAGAGACTGAAGCACCCTGGTTGATGAGAGCCTCCACGCACTCTGCGTGTCCTTTAAATGCAGCCAGGTCCAAAGCAGTGCGTCCCTTCTCATCCTTAATATCCAGATCCACCAGAGATTGCAGAAGCACCTCCAGAGCTTGATGATGACCATTATAGGCCTAGAAATATTAAATGTATCACGTAAAGGAACCAGCTCTTGTCTTTCAAAGACTTTCACATGAATTCAAATAAAATCCACCACTGTCACAGTCTACTAAACACAGTGGAAATGATACAGTTTTCTTGATTCCTTATGAATCTCTCTTTGATCTGGAAGAATTTTCCCAAATTACACTGAAGCCCAGAAAATAAAAAATTTCCAATGCTCATGGAAAGAAATGGTGATTATTGATTTGCTGTAACATTCTAATACAACCTCAAATGAGGAATTTCAGGCAGTAATTCCCCAATTCAGCACAGGTGAATCAATAAATCTTTCGTCACATTCTTCTCTATCTTTGGGAGAAAAGTTTGCTTGAAAAACTAGACTCACAAGTGTGACACTGGTCAGAGGTCACATGGATTATCACCTAGCTGGGTACTAAATTCAACATATATGCCAGGCTCCGACTAAAGAAAACAATCCCCAAAACAGATTTTTGTGCAAATACAAACACAAACTTGACCTGCTGCTTATAGCTGATGCTTCGTGGAGTACTCCTGCCAGTAGGATCATTTGTAGAACAACTACAGTGGACAAGCAGATGCACTTCCAAACCCACAGCCACATTTGGGCCAACAGTACAAACTCAGGTGACATTGCAAACACCCAGTGGATCACCCCAGAAACTGGAAATATTTCATTCAGTTTTGTAGGGACTGCCCTCCTCCCTTACTGTGAGATTCACAAAGAACATCCTTTATTTATTTATACAGGAACATGCAGTAATTGTTATTGGAATTGAAATTGGTATTAATGAAAATGGAAAAGAAATGCAAACACAAAGGAGCCAACGAGCTGTAAAATTTCAAGGTTAAGTAGTGGTGGAAGCAGTTTGCTCCTAGTGACCATTGTTCAAAGTTCAAAAGCTCAGGACAGTGCACGGAACAAACAGCTGTTTCCCTGTTAGAACAAGAAAATTACTTAAGGAAAGCAGAAAGGCAAAGGCAAAAACAGAAAAGCAAAGGGGAGGTTAGGGCACAGGGAACTCACATCTCAGGAAATACTCTGAATTGAAATATTCATTACAATTTTACTTAGAAAACAATTAGTGACAGCCTGATCTTTGACACAATACAAGGACTCTATCTTGAAGGTACCATGCAAACTTCGTAGCCCATCTTGTCCTTAAAAGGTTAATAAAGTTGAAGTTTTATTTGTTTGTTGGCCTTGTGCAGTCATTTACTCAACCACAACCATGTGCTATAGCCTCGGGGAACGGCAGGTCAGTATTCTAGTGGCTGCTAGTGCACCCCTTGGTTCTAAATCCTATTTCCACTCTAGGGTCAAACATCTGTGACTTTGGACACTGCATCATATCAGCCATTTAAGAGGACTTCATGTTCTGGTGTAGGTTGCTGTCTTTCTGGATCCATATGCAGAGAGACACTGCTAGGCCTGTGGAAGGATGGCCACAAGCACCCCAACATGGGAGCGTTTGAATCAAATGTCAGAGACACTCCTGGACAGCTGCAATGGAACTGTGAAACACTGATGTTCTGTGTAAGAATTTTAATTTTTATACTGTGGCTTTCGGGTGTCTCAAGGTGAATGAACTGCTGTTAAACAGCAACTGATAAAAGGAGAACCACTGGCAGCATCCGTGATGGATTCTGGCCAAGAAAGACTCAGAGAGGAAATGAGTTTGCTGTCCAGCCAGCTGCAGGGCATGTCCCTTCCCAGCACAGGAATTTCTGCTGGTGACAGTGCAGACTGTAACTCCTCTTTGGGTTTGAGAGTTATGCCCTACTTCCCATGGTCTTCAAATTGCAGAAAAAACGATGAGTAGAGTTCAGTGGCAAAGTCAGTTTTTTAACCCAACTCCTCTGGCTCTTGTTCCCTCAGATTACATGTCGATAACTCAAATGTCAGGTCAGAGCTGCTCTGGCTGACTGGGAAACAGATATGTATGACTGCTACAGAACCAAAACTTGCCCCTGTTTTTGAGTAATCAAGTTGCTTCCCTTCCAAGAGAAGGGCAACTTCACAGTGAGGCTGGATATTCAGTGAGGAGCCAGTCTGTTAAAGACCTATGAGGAGAGACTGAGAGAGCTGGGACTGTTCAGCTTCAAAAAAAAAAAAATGCTCAGAGGGGTACTGCCAATGTGCATAAACACCTGATGGGAGAGCAAAGAAGACAGAGCCAGACTCCTCTCAGGGGAGCCCAGTAACAATTTAACAGGTGATGGGCTCAAATTTAACCATGGCAAATTCCATTTAATACAAGAAAAAAAAATCAACCACATTTTTACTCTGAGGGTTGTCAAGCATTGAAATAGAGAGCTGTGAACTCCCCATGCTTGGAGACATTCAACATGTGATAGGGCCTGGCCCTGAATAAACCTGCTCTAGTTGACTCTGCTTTGGGCACAGAGGTGGAACTATCCGACCTCCAGAGGTCCATACTAGGCTCAGCTATATGTGAGCTGAAACAAGAAAACTGGGAAGTGAGATCAAGAATATTGAGGTCTTGAGAAAGGAGAACTGTTGTGATCTACGAGGCCCCATGTGCTTTTGTCAGCGCAGTCTCTGTGGAACACTCCCAGGGCACTGCTGGGTTTAAGCAAGCTTTCCCACACCTTGCTGTGTACCAGTTTTTTGCACACATGAACATCAGAGTATCCTGTTCTGTGATCAAAGTCACAGGCTCAAGCTCCAGGCCCAAGTTTATAGCCTAGTTAGGAACAAAAGTTGCAATTTTCCATGTAATTTCACTTCGGTGACTGTGGCTTCTTCCTACCTGGGTGTCAGAGTCAGTAAGAACCAAGAGATTAATGCCAAATACTTAATTAACGATTCCAGCCCAGAGTGTGCTTTTGTTACATCTAGGCCTACACCCCTCACAGCTTTTCCAAAACAAGCCTATGATTAAACCTGCTTCAAAGACAGAGATTAAGGAATTACTATAGGAGACAATGATGAAACACTTTACACATCTCATACTTACAGCTAAATGCAGAGGGCTTTTTGTAGCTGCAGAATCAGAATCCTCAAATATATTGTTGGTTTTTTCAAGAAGCTGAGGAGAGAAAAAAAAGCACGAGATGGGATAAGTTCTCATGGACTATAAATCAGCAGACAAAAATATATTTTGTTCTCAGGTGTGTGCAGTGAGTTTTGAAGGACTGTGAGGTATAAATACTTCACAACCTTTTCTTTCAAGTATTTTCAAGTTTTTCCTCACAGGGTAAAGTTATAAAACTATCTTAAAAGATTGTAATGAACATACCGACCCTGATTAATTAGTTTCCCTGAAATCATTTCTCCTGCTTGGATTAGAAAGGAACCCTCAAGAGGAAGAGAATTTCTGGAGTAGAGCTCTCAGTAAGTTTATGTAGGAAAACGTGCAGTTTCATGAGTACTCAGGTAGTGAGTACGCATGCCACGTCTGAAACAGCAATTTGGTTAATTCTGACAGTAATTAGAATTGGGAATAATTATAACTGAGCTTTGAGTCATTCATTTTTATGATTTATTAAAGCAGAACCTGTTCCTATAACAACAGTATTCTGAAACACAACACATCCTTGAACTCTTACAAACATCTAATAATAATTATCACATTTTTATATGATCCTCTTCATTTTAAAGGATCCCTAAACATTTTAAGGCCTTTCTGTCCATCTAGAAAGAGGAACTATGGATTAGCACCACTCCACAACAGCATCTGAACCCTGACAACTTAACCAATGGAGGCTGCAAAGAAAAATCATACACAGTATTGACGACAGTGTTGACAATTCAACATTTGTTTAGTAGCCCTGCTTACATGCATGGCCTTTTACTGAAATACTCCTCAAAGAGCTAGTCCCTTTCTTTGTGACTGAAAATAAGTAGAAAAGTAGTAACAGGAGACTGAAAAAGGAAAGTAAAGCATGACAACTGATTTACAATGTTTCTAAGGTTGTAAGCCAATTGTTCAGGGTTTTTTGAGGACTTTTTAATTGCTTGGGTTTGGGTGTTTTTTTTGACAGAATAAGAAACTAATGAAAAGAGTGAAAAAGAGAGAAGGACGTTTTTGTGATAATCTGGACAATTCCTGGGTATGATAACTTGGAAGACTCTCCAAACATGTCTAATGAAAGCATAGGCTTGCCTATGCAACAAGATGATGGCAGAACCCAAACTCTCATGTATGCCCGAACTTCTGGTGTAACAACTTAGCCTTTAATAGACCTATATCAAGGATCAATTTATGCAAAAATCACCCTGGGATACAAGCTAGCATTAATAATGCATAAGATGAAACAAATCTCTAATTAAACGAGGATATTAATCTAAAATCTATGGAAAAGCTAGAGAATGAAGCAGTAATTTTGTTTATTTGTCTACTTTGTGCCTGGTAAAATGTCAGGACTGGGAAACAAATGCATGTTAATGCAAATACCACTCATAAGCATGTGGGTGTGCATATTAAGAGGTAATACAGACTTTAACACTGCTCTGCAGCTAAGGAGAAAAAAAAATCGAGTCCTGCACCTAGTTTTCAAGTAGGTTTGGGGCAGAATTAGGAAACACATTTGGTCTTACCATGTGGAGTCACCTCCTCCAGTTCAAAATATTGTTCTTCTCTTACATAAGACAGCTATAAACATGATGAAGCAGTAGCTAGCTCTGAATACATGAATACATTCTGATCTTCTCTAGTGAGTAAACAAACTAAAAAGATCCCACCAAAAAACCCCAAACACTAATCCTGTTTCCTCTGCCTGCCTAATACTGGCCTTTACTCTTGAGTCCAGAAGGCCAGAACAGCAGACTAATTTAATCATTTTTAATTACATTTATCAGCATCTGTTGAAATTCCAGGATCAAAATCTTAATAAAGAAATACTTCCCTTAACCTGTCAGAAGGCTCAAAATGTCTCCTGGAACAAGGCAAATCATTGCCTTTTGAGTAGATAAAAAAAATCCCAACAAACCCACGCTGAAAACTGACAAAATTAAGGCTCTAAAGGAACAAATTGGGGGATTGGAGAGCCCCTCATAAAAGGCATCTTCATAGCTTAGTGTTAAAGCAGCTTAGGCTGATGCAGACTAGGCTTAATGAGCTTATTACTCATCAGGCTGAATGTCTCCATCATAAAGTCAGGCATAAACAAGAATTTGAAGGCAAACCTGGTAGCTCTCAGATACACAGCCGTGCAATGCATGAAGAAAAATCATAAAGAAGAGGAAGCACAGAAAGGTTGAAGAACAACACTAACAATTTTTCATGTGACTTATCAAGCACTGCCTTAGATCAATTAAAACTATAAGTCTCAAAAAGGTAAACATCGTGTGCAAGGAGAGAAAAAGCACCAGGTCCAAGTTACCAATTCACCAGTTTTCCATTTTCTATGGTGCTAAGAAAGCATTTGCAGTAAATTGCATGGACTTGTTATAAGAACACAGAAGCAGTGTTTCCTTGGGGGGCTCCAGCTCCATGATGCTTCCATCTCAGCACATACTTGTGAAGAGCTACCCTCTGTTGCATCTCGTTTTGAAAAGGTGAATTGATTGCTCAAAACCATTACACCAGGGAAGCTTTAATCCACACACTCTGCAGAGCAGTCAAAGCATGTGTGCTGTGCTGCCACACATACCTGCCTGCTACAGGTTGGCCAGTGCACTTCACTGACAACAGGCAAATAAACATGAATTACTAACAGTTAATGGTTGGGGTGGCTGAGTGGAGAATGTCCCAGCATATCTAATTTCTTGTGCCACTGAAATATCTTTTAGCTGATTTCAAATCTATACATTGATTACCTGCAGATGTTAAGTGAGTGTCAGAATTGTGCGGAGACACTGCAAGTGAAATTTGTGGGCATGGTCCTCTCTGGTTAGGTTATAACCTTTTAAAAGGTAAGGATACCCTTCTGCCTCTTGGAAATTCCCAGCACGAGCCCTTCACTTCTCCTAACAGTACTATTTAATACTGTATGTAACTATTCTGTAAAGTCTTCACACTCAGAAACGGGGACTTGAGTGCTTTGGGAGTGAGATACAAAGTAAGGTAAAATCTGTCAATTACCCAGTTCTGTTGTCCCAAACTAATAGCACTGCTAGGCTGCTATTACAGACTGTCTGCTCTCCCCCAGCTCTGTATGAAGATCATTGGCATTTACAGCCCTCCCCATTTTATTTTATTCATATGATAAGGGTATTTACACACATAAAAGACTTTACTGTTTGATTTTATACTGTGCCTACAATAAAGCAGGATATATTAATGTGATATGATATGACATAATAAGAGGGAATTTCACCCCTCCAGAAAAGAGATTTTTTTTAAAAAAAAAGAAGGGGGGGAGGGGGGAGGGCTTCATAGAACATCTCAGTAATTTAAAACTACCATTAGGCAGAAAAGAATACTTTCATCACACACAAAAAGTTGAAGCTACACTTTTACAAGGAAGATGTCAGATGAAACCTCAAACCAGACACTGTAACCATGGGTGTTATCCCAAATCCTAAAAGAGAACAGAAGGGGTAACTCAGTGCAAGCCCCTGTGTACCCACAGCTCCAGGCACAGCCTTTCTGTGAGCTGCTGGCAGTCATGTCCAAGGTTTCATCTAACCACCACTGAAGCAACAGTGACTTTTCTGTGAGAGTTCTACTGTTTTAGTGAGCAAGGCAACTTCTGCATCCCAGCACACATACTGCCAGCGTCATTAATGAACTTCTTCAGTCTGGTGCTATTAATACTAAGCATAACAAATGGAAAAACTTTAGAACACACATGTATAGTCTATAAATGGTCTTTACTCTGAAGGGTTATTAAGCAAACAGCTTTCAAAAAATTTCACCCATGCGAAGAGCTGATCAAAAGGCAATTAAGACATAAGGAATAGTTGAACATTGTTCCTCTGCAATAATTAGGTATCAATGAAGCTGATCACTTACAAGGTCATTCAGAAGTAGCAATTAGTAACAATTTTTTATGTCACTTTCAGAACTGAATGAAAATACATTAGCTAGGATGTCACTCTGAGGCTCACCTTTCCTGATAAATTGTAATAGACAATTGTCTCTACTGGGGGAAAACATACCACCAGCAGCTTCTCTTAAATAAATGCTTTTCCAGCAAGTAGAAAGCACAAGGTTGGACGCTGATATCAGTTGTCACAGAGGAGAGAGTAACAGAATTAACGCCTGTACTACTTTACATCAGGGAAATACATTTTTAAATCTCAAAATTGTTCTTGACTGAGCAATCAGAAAGTGATGTGGTACAAACATATCCTCAGGGAGGACAAGCAATCCTATAAGCTCTCTCTCTAAACTTGCAAACACAAATGATCCAATTCTTTAAATCTGACCAAAAAAGCCAATACATGACCCCAGTGTCTGATACGTTTTCCTAAAATCAGGCTTTAAAAATCACTTTAATGAGTCTTTACATCAATTCCACTCACATGTGTAGATCACACACTCATATGTGTAGATCATACACTCACATGTGTAGATCATGGGCGAGGTTAAAATAACAAAAGCAAGAAGTTTCACAACTTGGGTAGACTGGGTCTGAAAAAAATGTATCAGTAGTTCCATGCAACTCTTCCAGTACAAAATTTGAATATCCAGTACCCTAACAGAATAGTCACCACTCAAGCAAACAGAACACTCACCTGACACAAGAGAGAGCAATGTTCAAGTCTGTTAAATACAACTTAATCTCAAAACCCAGCAGACCTCGAGGCCACTCACTGGCTGTTCTCACGTGGGACACTAATCTTCTGTTGGAGCTCTTCCACTTGACACCAAATCGTCTTGTGTTAAGCCGCACGAGGGCCATACTCAGTGGATTACACAGGAGATTCTCACCCAGTGAGTATTTATACAAGCAGGACAGCTCCAAACGAGAGTGAGAGATCCTACCCAGTACCAGCCAGTATAATATGTGGGTGACTTTTGGGGAAGTAAGATACTACTTCCTGCAGAAGTCCAACTTCTTTCAGGGAAGTCTGGGAAGAGATTTAACCCTGGAATGCTCACACTCAAATCACATATCATGTTTGTTTCTGTCCAGAACTCTGTCTCAGAGGTTCTGTAAAGCCTCATACTTGGGTTTAAGGGACCCTCTTACTCAGTGAAAGCTTTGCAAAGTTTCACACACTTGTGTAAAAGGCTTTGGAAGGCTATTATTTAGAGGAATTATTATCCTTTAAAAATTTACTCTTTAGCTAGAAATTTTGAGCACTGGTGAACTAGAGTGCCAGTCAATTTTTAAAAAGTGCATTTCAGTGGTATTTCTGCTACTCCCCTCTCATTTGTGCCTCCAATGTGAAATACACATGAGTGCTTTTTAAATTCAGACTCACTGGAATATATGGCATTTACATTTCTTCTCTGAACCACTCTGAAATTTGCCACAAGATTCCAGAAAAGAGACAAGTGTTGGTTTCATTTCACATTACCAAATGCAAAGTTACTTTAACATCCAGAAAAGTGTCATGCCAGTCAGGTACGTGCACTTGACTCACAGCTCCTGAGACTGAGGAAAAGCAACAGACTTTCCTTCTAGCAAAGTTTGGCCCTGTAAGCAACAGCAAGAAGGAAATCCAGCAGAAATGAAAGCAGCACACATGCAGTGTCTTGAAGTACATGGCATGCTAGTGAAGAGTTGTGATTCTTCTTCAGGCTTATCAGATTGAATGCAAAGTACTATAATAGGTTTAAATAAAAAAGAAAATACACAACATGCAATCATTTTTCATTTACTCACTATATCCAATGGAGTTTTGCTTCCAATCTAATTAAAAATGTCAATTAGAATAATTAAAGACATCAATACTCAAGTATAAAGGTAATCTGAAAGTGTTTCTTGGTTTGTTTTTCCTGCAGAACACACTGCATTGCAAGCACTACATGAACAGTCACAAGGCAAGACCTGATCACACATGCACCCATCTCCACGCTGTCTACCTATGGGTGCAATACCCCTGAAGTGATGAGGCTGCTGCCTACTGCCAGACAGCCACTGTGAGTAGAGACCAGTTGCATCACTTGGGGAAAGAGGAGAATAATGTTCAGTGAGAATATTTAAGAACAATCTACTCAACAGACAAAATACAGATATACAGATACAAAATACACATACTGCAGGAGACTCTACCTAACAAAGTTAGATTGCTTTGTAAGCCCACAAATACCAGCTAGACAGTGATAGTTTCTTTCTGAAAGTCTGCTCATGCAGGTGAACATCTTGTGTGTATAAATCAACCTGATTACACCCATTAGCTCCCACAGCTCTTTCTGACCTGTATGGTCTAATGCAATGATCAATGCCCTCCTCATTGGATTCAGTAGATTTGAGGGAGTCATATATTCTTCACACATTTACATTTAAACAACACACACACAGACAGACACTCACAAACAGGTATTTAAGGCAATGGAAGAAGTCCATGACCTCTTTTTAAACAGAAAGGAAAACATGTCCTGCAGTTGGGCAGTGGCCTTGCTTTTCTGAGTCAGAAGGCAGATGAAGGCCTTGATTCTCCACACAGGGAAAATAAAAATTTTACCTAAAAAAAAAAAAAAACCAAACCCAAACCAAACCTGCCAGAGAGATGGAAAATAAACCTCAGAGACACAAGGTGCTAACCCTATCCTACAAGCAGAAGTGCCATGAGGGTGCCAAATACAACAGTAAAGTCCTGCACTCGGAGTTCACAAGCAACATTAGCTCTATAGAAAACATTTTCAGGATCAAAGTTATCTAGTTTCCAAAACATAAAATCTAAGCCAAATTATACTGGCATATAGGCTCCTATTGAGCATTTAACCAGTGGGAACATATTGCACTAATGTGACGTCACTATTTATGTAATTGAATCAATCTATGCTATTTGGGTGATTCTAGGACTGAAAGACAAATTGACTTTATAGAAGTTACTTTCAAGCTTCAAGTAGCTAAGTTCTTTTCCTTTTTTGGAGCCACTTGAGCTAAAGACTTTGAGTTTCCTCCACTAATAAAGGAGCTTCCACATGGGAAAGGCTCTCATAGACATAAGCACAAAATCATTCACCTCATGAACCACTATCACCACTGGTTTCCAACAAAACGCTCCTTTTAAGAAAGGGGGTGTTGGTCATGAAGGCCTGTCAGCCTTCATGAAGCAAAAAACCCACAATGATGGAAGAGATTCAGGCCAGGAGGTGGCCCAGGGGCTGCCACCAGACAAGCATCCAACACCTATCCCAACCGCCCTTGTGATTCTCTTGTCACTCAGTACCAGTGTCCGGCTCTCAGAGGAATGAATGAACACATTCTTCTTGGTAAGGATATATAGAATTAGCAGCAGCCACATCAGAGATTTATGAGGTCTGTTATTTCAATTTCCCTATAGGTGAAGGACCCCAGTGTTTGAAGGCACAGCTTAACAATTTTCCAGTGATAACAGCCTGTCTAATAAAAGGTGTTTTCTTTCTGTTCAAATCCAGGCTCTACTTTCATGGCATGGCCAAAACATCCTTCCACTGGCAAGGAATCTCCCTCTGCCCCTTCTCCCTGACACACAGGGCTGTGCGGGTCACCTCGTTCCGGCAGGCAGACTCAGATTTGATTTCCTTCTGGCCACGGTTTTCAGTTAGACTGTGCTCTCCCCCACCCTTGACTTAGCCCTTGCACCAATTCCATTACTATTAGTCAAAGACTGAATTTCATTTGCTGATGGAATAAAGAGAAGAGTGGATTAAAAGAAAAAATAACCATCAGTTGTTACAGTCGAAGAGATTTCACTACAGGAGACAGGCATTTAATTCTGTTTGCCCTAACACTGCACAGAAACCTATTTTTACCAGCACTTGCTTGACTGTCTCTCAAGATAGAATTTTAATGTGGAAATGCAATTTAAATTTCACTCTCTTCACACCAATAAAAGTTTTGTGATAAGAGATCATTTCCATGGGGAAAAAAAAAACTACCATCATATTTTTTTTCTTTTTTTCAAAGAAGTTTGGCGATGTGATCAGCTCAAAAATACCAGCTAGCGATTGTGACCGATATCCCCAACTACTGAAACACCACAGAAGTCAGCCCTGGTCTAAACAAACGTGAGGCTATTTTTAGAAGTAATAAGCAGATGGAAGTCTCAGTTGCTTGTGAGCACACACGCTCAGCATTCAGCCTTTATGAATGGCTCCTTACAGATGGAGAAATAATTCAAGAATCTGCTTCCACTCTTCTTTTCTTAGCAACATCACATCATTCATTGCAGGGCAGCTACCCCACTGCTATCACAGACAACGTATAGGTCGTCCAAGAAAAAAGCTTCTGTCATCGAGGCTCAGTGGTTCAAGGCACAAACACATATTTTGTTTGGGCCAAAGGATGTCACCTTTTCAACTTTTAAGATGCATTAGGAGAAATAAAATTGTCTCCTCACAAAAAAATTTAGCTAAATTCCAGCCAAGATATATTTTGATAGGTAAACCAGCCTTTCCTAAAGTGTACTCAAATGCACACATATTTTGTGATGCTGAGAAGCTATGGTGCTTAAAGCATAGATCAGATGCTTCAGCAAAGAAACTCCACAGGATACTGAATTGTCTTCAGCTTTTCTTTTTTAAGTGGCCATTTATTTAGCAATAAACTATTTCGGATAGTGTTATACAAAATGGGGAGAAGGCAATGAAAAATTAATCTTACAGGGTCTTTGATAAACTTGACATATTCTGGAACACTGAAATAATTCCCTAATGTTTTTCTGAAGTTTGATAGTATACATATAGACAAATACTAGTAACCACTACTCATAAAAAAAACAAAAGCCTAATGCTACACCCATTTTGCTTAGCTTTGATCGGAATTAAAGCTTCATGCTTCATATGAACTCTTTGCCCTAGCAGTTTTATGCCCATAAAGAAATGTCATCTTCTAGGGAAGATAATTCCTAGATACTTCTGTCTATGAACTATCATTAACAAACCAAATATATTACCCAAGGGATAAAACATGAGAATAACAGTTAATTTGACAATGAAAAATAATGGCTTTATTTCAATAATCCTGCCTGAGTATCTCTTCTCAGGATGAATGGGATTGGAAATATTTTAGATGACTATTCTGTATGTCAGAGTTCCTGTGATACAGATTAGTGGTTCCAAGCACTTTCTTAAGAAAGAAATCAGTTTACCTCTGTTATTGCATGCTTGAAACAAAAATAAATAAATCAGGCATCTGCCCTCACCACTGCTGAGGAGAGCCTGGTGTGGCCCAGGAGAGAGGCATGAGGCAGAGTGTGCTGCCCATTTTCCTGACCTTTGTTGGTTTAGTTTTCAAAACAGTCAGACAGAAGGCTCGAGGACTGAGATGGCAGCTGATACCTTACTCTTCTTTCTGCTATGTGGAAAAGAAAGAGCCTCTAGCTAGAACTCATGCCTTGGAGCAATTAAACTCTGGATGCTTCCTTCAACTATGAGGAATGAGAGCAGTCAGCACCCTGTTGTTAACAGCTACCAGAAATCAAAGTTCGTGACAAAGTCCTTGTCACCACTGAGAGCCCAGCAAATTGTGACTACACCACCAGTCAGCCTCACAAGACTGCAAGGCTCCTTCCCACCTGTGCCAGATAAATGCTTACTGGAACTTTTAGATGCTGTTTTTGAAGAGCCACGGATAACCATAATACTGTCACAATCAGCTCACTTGTATTACAGGACTGCGGTGCAACTGCTTTATCAGATGACAACACTTCAGCAAATGGGGCACAGAAATCAACAGTTGCCTTAACACCAGAGTCTCTCATATTGGAATTAGTGAATAAACTTAGGCATGAATATTATTTCCATTTCATGCCCACAGCACAATTACCTTTCAGCTACTCAAGACTTCAGTCTCAGCCCTTTTGCCAGCCTGAATCCAAGCAGTGCAAAGAAATCAGTGTAAAGCTGGTATCTGTACCAATTAGTCACTCCTATCAAACATAAAGTTATTAAACTCAGGCCTCAGTAGCTCACTAGAGCTAAGGGACAACTGCTTAGATGAACAAAAGATAATCACTTTCTGACAGTAGGTGCAATGATGGTGAGTCCTGGTCCTACTGTTGATCAAGCACAAATGCTTCCTCGTACATTTAGCTTTTATATTTCAGTGAGAAGATGAGATGCCTGTCAGCCTTGAAACACCAACAGCAAAACCCTTGTCCCCACAAAACCTTCAGACACCCTAGTACACAACAGTGGTTATGTGTATGCAAAAGGCTAAAATTCATGGCGATTGTTTTCACCAGACTGTGCAGAACAGCTGTATGACTAACTCTCCAAAATTAAAAGAAAATCCAACCCCCTGATATGCACTGCATTCCCAGCTCTTCTGTTTGCCTGGTAAGCCTAAGCGACTCGATATCAGGTTATTGTCTGCAGCTGAGATGTTGCCAGAAAACATGCACAGCAAAAGCAGAAGAGGGGACCTTGCTCTGTGCCTGTCCCATGCCTCACCGCACACAGGAGCTATGATATGAAGGCTGAAAGAGAATTCCCCAGCGAAGATGCTTTTATGGAGGTACAGGCTTGTGCAAGTCATGTGAAAATCTGGTGTTAAGACATGGATAAGGTTGCAACACACATTACTCTGGCCATACAAGTGTAGGCTTGTACACAGCACAGAGGAGGCTACTCTCCCTATATATATGCCCTTCAAATACCAAGAATGTTTGCGTTTGCTGCCAGATGGGCAGCAGGCTCAGCAGAGGACACCTCTGTCCAGACAGGCAGTGTCACAAGAGATCAGCTCTAGGAGAAAGCTCTAAACAAGGAAAGGCCAAACTCACTGCCACAAGCAATGAAGGAACAGTGATATATTAAGTGTCCTAAATATACATGTTTGCAGGTGGGAGCTAAACAGGCTTAACATTCCACCTGAAATTCTGACCCAGGACTGCCCTGTCATAATAATAGGTCAAGGTTTCCAAGGTGTTGTGACCCTGACATGGGCATGATGTAGCCACTTCTCCTGTGGTGACAGTACTAACAGTGATGGTAAATGTGATGTGAAAGTAGCATGTGCTGTCCAGAGTGCCTTTTCAATAATTAAGTAATCTGACTCTCCTAACAAAGAAAGAAAGAACCAAACAAGATAAAACACTAAACAGCCCACTGTGCTCTTACTAAAGTATGGATAGCTATACAATTTTCTAATTAAGATTATTTTTTTAAGACATTAAAGTCTATTTATTTGTGACACAATAATTTTGGATCACCCTGTATATCAAGTATTTCAGTTAACATCCATCTTCATGACACTTATTTTTACAAGTCACAAACTTCTACAAATCCATCTACTATATACATCTCCCATATCCAATTTTTTGGCTTCTCATAAGATGTGGTTTCTAATAATTCAGGTCCAGGATATTAAAAAACAATAACAACAACAAAACCAAAACAGTTACACTGCATACAAGGTTCATCTGCTCCTATTATTTGATCAGAGGCAAAAGCAGCACTACAGGTATGCAGCTGACAAGCTATTTACTCTCTCCGTTTGCACATCAGACGTGCTGGCTGCAGAAGGCACATACACCGCCATGCACTGGGAGCTGCCCTTACTACTGACACGTACGTACACACCAGGAATGCTTTGAGCACAGTTAAAAATAATTTGAGCACACATAAACTCCACTCAAAGACAACATTTAAGCACCAGCTTGTTGAACAAGGATGGGATAATCAAGATCAACATGTTTTTTAAGATACATCTGGTTGCTTTTGAGTTTACTGCACCATATTGCAGGTTTTCATAGATCTGTGAATATCCAAAGAACTCAAATAGTGATGATAATATGTGCACAGACACACATGTAGTATATAGGTGTATAGGCAGCTAAGAGACCTGCAAAGGGTCCGGGTACTCACCAGTTCCAAACACTGCCGGTGCCCATACGCGGCAGCATAATGCACAGTGTTGTACCCCTCTTTGTCTTGGATGGATGGATTGGCATCGTTCTGCAGCAGGAACTCTAGACACCTGTGGACAATTCACTGCTGTAAGTGTGAGCTCACAACATTTAACAGACTCACCTCTCACTGCTGCTAAAACAATTTTCCATTACTAACCCTGAAAAAAAACTAAACTACACAACTCTCTATTATGACTTAACAGTCTAGAACTGCTACTACTCACATTAAACTTATATGTCAAGCTATTAGCCTCCAGACATGCACTATGGCAAGCTGAAAATAAATGCTTAACTGAGTTATTTTGCTGGCACTACGTACATAAGTATATTTTCTTCTTTGTTGGCTTCTTAAAAAAAAAGCTCCTGCCACTTTTTCCTACACCATTAAGAATCATCATTTTGTTATCAGCACTTCCTTCCATAGCTTGCAATTTGTGGTGTCATATGAAGGCTGTCATATGAAACAGGGGATTTTTAAAACGAAACAGTCATTAAGCAGCTAGATGAAAATGTAGGTCCAAGTAAATGCATTCAGAAAGCCATTGCTACTCCTTTTGCAACACACCTACTCTGTGCAAAGCATTAAAATAAGGCAGTGCATGATACAAAAGAATTATTAAAATTACTGAAGCAGTACATTTTTAAATAAGAAACAGCAAGAAGGATAGAAACAGAAATATTAGGGTATATGTGCACAGAGAATAGCGATGAGCTTTTTCTTTAGGTTAGCCCTCATTAAAGCCAAGCATTGTGTTCAGCATTTAGCCAAGCACTGTGTGAATGAGCAAAAGCAGAGCGTAAAACTGCAGCTCAAAGCAGCGGCATTCTCCAGAAATGAGGACTAACTGCTGTACTGACACCAAACTTACAATGCAGCTTCTTTTTCCTTCATCTCACTGGCTCTTTCAAGTTCTTCAGCATTTTCATGGGAGTTGCCTAAAATATTCTTTCTTCTTAGCACAGAGGACAGAAAAATGCAACTTATTTTCAAAAAATCATACGAGTGATTTTGACACAGTCTGCCACCCATCCCCAGTCTCCTCATCAAGGACTTGACCTCCTCTGACCAACAGTAAGAATTATACAAGTTAAAGAGAGAACTCAAAATTACCACAGCTCACTTCTTCCTACATAACCTGCCTGTCCTTTAGCATTTCTGATTCAGAGCACTTGGAAACTTTAATCACCGACACAAAATCGGTCTGCCCTGAACCTGCGTTAGCTGCGTTGCTGACTCTCATCACTTTCCACAAAGTATCTTGGCAACACTGTGTGGATCTCCTGGTCAGATTCTTTAGATTCTTCAAATAGCTCTTCATGTCTTCATACTCCTGTACATCCGAGTCATTTCTGGCATCTCTGCTTCCCAGCTGCATGGATGGCAGACAGAAGACTATGATCTCTGACCTTACAATCACAAGTTTGGGATTATGATCTTTCTTAGCCACAAAGGCTAACACAGAATACCTTTCCAAACTGCTATGAACCATCACAAATTAGTAGCTTGTAATGTTTGTAGAAGGATGGTTTGCTTATTTCAATCCCAGTGTAACAGGCGAATTTCAGACTGGATTCAGTACAATGCAGAACAGCACATTCTTTAATATGCCATTTCCCATTTATAATATCAAGATTTTACTTTCTTCAGTGTGGGTGTTAGAAATAATGGATGTTTCTATAAGCTCAGGGTTGGTCTGACGTCCACCGACTGGAAAAAATTATTGACTACAATGTTAATGTTCAGGGAAGTTTTTAAACTCATAGACAGTACTCATGCTATGCTGAATTGAGACAGCTGTTCAAAGCTCAAAAATAGCAGGAGACACCTGTGTACAGATGAGGAATTCAAACATCTCACATAACAGGTGGAGGTCCTACCTGCATCTGCTTTTAGTTAACTACAAATCAATGAGATCTAAAAGTAAGATTAAGTGATGATGGGGAGAAATAGTGCATCCTAAGAAACTGCAGTCACCTACTTAATGAAAACACTGTTGTGATTTCAATTGCAGGGAAAGATACTTTCTGAAGACCATAAGCAACAACAGTTAACCAAAATAGCTGAAAAAGTAGGACAACCTCTCTGCACCAAGATTTCTCCCTGCTCATCAACTGCCCGCATCCAGAGGTAAATAGTTATAGATATTTTTCAGACTGTTACTGCCTTACCTTGGGAGATTTTTGACATTCAGCAGGCGAAAAAAAAATATACTGACCTATAAAATCACAAATTGCAAAATAACATTTTATCTCTGTAACAAGGCTTCTTCCAGAACATCTAAAAATGTAATAAGACAACTTCACCACATCATAATCAATTTAGGTTTGGACTATGAGGGCAAATAAAGGCCACATACTCCTGCCAACATTCAGGATGTGACCACAGTGAGCTCTTTGTTGTGGTATAAAAAAAAAAAACCAAAAAATTGGGTTTTTTTTTAATTAGCGATGGAAGTAGCCACATCGCAAAGCTCACCAACAGCATGTTTACATGCAGGACCCTCAACCTATGATAAGTCAGAAGCTGAAAAACACACAATGAATTGCAATTATCAACACTAAAAACATCTCTCCCAGGCAAGACAGAATTAGAAATAGCCAGTGGCAAAAGCCTTCCTATAACTCTACTCTGCTTGTAACACCATGCAGAGACCTTAGAAGACCCTGTCACCTTCTTCCCAGAACTGTTCAGGTTTGAGGGCGATAGGGAAGACATTTTTTACATCCCTATTATTACAGCAAATGATGAAGATGCAAATGACAAAGAGGGTCTGATATTGCACCTGAATCTCTACCATAAGTTAAGTCAAAGTTTTCCTGTAGTGGCTTTGAGGTGGTAATCTGCTAGGGATGAGCCAGACATATTTTTACCAGATTTCACTATTCAAGAAGCAGAAAAAAATAGTTCCTTGGTGTCTAAAGGAAGGAGGGAGAGAAACATGGAATGACCTAAAATAAATGCAAGTTGCTAACAGTTTTAATAGAGAGCTAACAGGATAATTGAGACTGTTTCATACAATATGTTATAAGGGAGAGACTGCCAAAATATGCAACTATCTGGGAATTAGAAACTGCGGTCACTAACCACAGAATTTCTAAGTTGCAGCTGGTTTGCCCCTTCTCACAAGAACAGCACTGCATTCTGCCAAAGGATAATCCCCAGGCCTCTCTTTTTAAAGTCTCTAAAGAGCAACCTGTTTGGTCAAGGGGAGAATTTTTATCAGCTCTGACAGTGCAGAGAGACTGATGGGTAGATCTATCCCATCTTTTCTAGAAAGTCTGTCAGAAGTGCCAGATGTTTGTCTGTCACAGCAGTCCATCTGGGAAAACCTCCCCTTCTGCTGTCTCTCACTCCACCCCTTCTGAAGGACTTGCAAAGCAGATGTAGAATCTTCTCTGAGCTTACTCTTGTAAGGAAACCCCATAAAGGAAAACAGCAGACAAAACGTAGTGAAAATAGTTCAGTAGGACAGCGTGGCTGCACAACTGTGCATAACATCAAAGGTAAACTGTAGAGCTGAAACGTCACATCATCTGGGGATCTGGCTTCTAGTCAGAGCAACTCAGTGAGGAGCTGTGCATGTATCTGAGAGAAATTCCTTCGCTAGCAGGATCATTTTTTTGGCTCAAATGATACAACATCATGAAGACAATGGAAGGATTCTGATTTAGCAGAACACTCTAAACAAGGAATATGAAGTGGCTTTCTTACTTGCGGTCCATGTCAGAGGCAGCAGCATAGTGCAGAGGGGTGCGTCCCCAGTCATCTGTTTCATTAATATTGGCTCCTGTTGTCACCAGTGTCTCAATACAGTGGAAATGACAATTTGCAGCTGCATAATGCAAAGGTGTCCTGGAACACAAATGACAATTTGTTATGCCCCATTCCAGTATGCACCACCGAGGATAATGGTAAATCTTAATTGCTGCATTCTTACAAACTTCAGCAGTCAGTATCAGCACTTTACGTTCCTGTGATGAAATGCAAAGTTATGGAAAGTTTATGCAATATTGTGTTAGTAGGAAGTTTTGGTGCTCCTACAAAGCCAAATAGGATACAGATCCTCAATCTTCTCAGTGACAGCCTCTGTATAAGTGCTACTTCCTTCCAGTTGGGAGGCAAAGCACAGTGTCCCTCACAGAGTCTGATTTCACCAGCATAGCAACACTCACAGCAACACTTCATATGGGAAGAAAACCCCTCTAGGAAGCACATCAAATAGCAACAATCCTCAACAATCCTCCCATCATAACCCAGGTGTTGTCTTGGGCACACATGCACAAGAATTTAGGCAATAAGGAGAAGTAAAAAAAAAAAAAAAACCCACAAAATTGTGATACTTTTAAAACAGAAAACCCAAGAGGGTGGGAAGGCTTTTATTTATTGAAGTCTGTGAAGTCTGTCTGGCACATCTGCAGCAGCAAGGGTTCTGCAAGGCAGGCCAAACTCCTACTTTATTTTATTGTCCTTTTTCATAGAACATACATATTTCCAGACTGAGGTGGTCTTTCTTCCTTCCCGCCTAGACTTGGGTTTGGTTTTTTCTATATTAAATGTGCTTCATAATTTACCTACCTCCCACGTTTGTCCTTCTTATTAAAATCTGCTCCACTGCTTTGCAAGAGTTTTATACATTCAACATTACTGGAAAGAGAAGTAGAGAAAACAAAACATGAACAAAACAGAAGTTTACATCTGTGTTGTCCCCTGCCCCACAAAGCATAAAGTTACTCTACTTCTGTATTATCTGTAGGAAAAAAAACCAGGGTACAGCCAACTACAATGTGAAATTCAATCAAAAAGAAATGAGGCTTTAAAAAACTATTTCCTCTATTTTCCCTAGAAAAATGGAAACTTCTGCAGAACAACACAACAAAAAAACAAAAAAAAAGAATTCCAAAGAGAGCACACAAAATGTGATCTGAATTCAGCATGTTTGGAAATTTCCAATGGGAGCTGCACTCTAATGCTTCCCACACCGAACGGGTATTTTGTAAGAGAACATTAAAAGAAAGTTGCTGCTAGCTTTTTAAAATGCCAGTCTAATAATGAAGAGGTGATATTTAATGAAATCCACCCCTGTTGAGCAAAGCATTCAGCAGTAAGCTCTTTGCTCTAATCCTGTTTACTTAGCGAGCTTTAATCACAGGAGTTACTTTTAGGTTTATTCTCATATGATTTGTTGACTATTGATAGAATTAAGCACATCTCTAAGTGCTTTGTTGAATAGGTGGCATAGCTATTTAAAGTGACTGTCATATCAATGCAGCATTTATGTAAGCGGATGAATTGGGCGCCGTTGCTTTGTATCTGTTGGAAGGATTCACCACATCATAGCTGCTGCTTCCTCTTGTTTAAAGCCACGTGATTTTTAACACAAAATAAAACAAATGAATTCTCACATCTTTTGTAATTTAAGCGAATAAAGATATGACTCCGAGGCACAAAATGACATGAAGAAGTGCACAACTTTCCAGGACTCCTTGTCACTCACAGGGGCAATAAATCATTTGTGTTCACAATCAGAGTAGCAGACCTTTGAAGTACATGCTTTTCCTAGGGCCCATGCAGTGCCCAATCATGTCATGGAATAACAGGCATGTGTCAAGGAAAAAATTAATGCCTTTACATAGCTCCAGCCCCAGGGAAGAAAAAAAGACTGGATGCAACATGTTGGCATATGTTCATCGCTACTGTAAATTGCTGTTGCATAAAATAGTAACAGAATGCTGGCCACAAGGTACTAAAAATAAACACACTTGTCGGTGTTCACCATTGTAGTAAGCCACTGGAAAAATATTATTTTCATGAGCCACTTTTGCTTCTTATGAAGCTTCTTCTTCTCTTTAGGGCTTCCAGGATGTTTTTACTATTCTTTTGGGGTACAGCCTTACCAAAGGGGGAGCAATTGAAATACACTATGAAATAATCTCTATCCCAGTAACAAACTTACCTCTGCTATTAATACAAGACAAGATTCAAGAATAATAATATTGTAAGGATAATAAAAATACTATTTGGATGAATTTTACTAGTACTTTATAATAACAAAAACTGTGATATACAGTTTAGTCCACTGAGAAGGAAAAACAGCTTCCAGAAAGACTGCCAAGCATTTGCTGTGGATGACCACTCCTGCTTGCTATAACCACACAGAATGCAAGCTGGATTCTAGCCAAGGCTCCATTTCAGCTGTTTCTAAGCCATAAAGTCCTCAACAGAAGAGTCAAAATTCAGTGCTTGCCAAATGGTTTGTCCTTTCACTAGGTTAGCTTCAGAGCACTCCACTAACAATCATTTGGAAATATTGAAACTAACTGGATGCTGCATTTACAACTTAAATCGACCTATTTCCATTTTCATTTGTTTGATTTCTGGCCTCCCAGCACTTCAGGAATGCATCACCCTGAAAAATCTTCTCACTTTCTAATTTGCAGGTTGGGGGGGTTGTTTGCATGTTTTGGGTTTTCGTTGTTTTGTTGTTTTGTTTTTTTTTAATTTTAGAATCTTTTAAACTTGCACCGGAAAAAATGGACAAGAGGGAGATGAGCTTCTTTTGGACTCCAGGGTTACAATCTGATGGGCACTGTTGCATAGTTGCCTTTTTGGACAAAGACACGATCTGAAGACAAAGGCCATGATTAACTGCCCTTCCAGCAGCATCCCAGGATCCACAGCTCCATCTCTTCATTCACTTTGCCCTAGGAATTGGCAATTTCCTTCTGACTGCTGGCCCTCAGCAACCATTGTGGCTGATGGACAGGCCTGGGTTACATATGCAGTGCCTCCACCTAAAGCTGGAACAGTCTTCCCAGAAGCATGGAAAGGAAGGGGTTCACCCACCATCTGAAATCCACAGCTCAAACCGCAACCTGGCTGTCTGTGGTAGAGGAAATCAGATCACCTCCTTTACTTTGCAAGCAACCCCTACATGAGGGCAGCTAAAAACAGCTTCAAGTGACCGAAATTTGACATCAGACCGCTTTGCTTCCCTTGTGCCACAATAAATTCCTCAGGGGATGACACAGCCAAATTGGCTGGCACCAAATCTGCGACGAAGCCACAAAACAACTTACAACAACTACAGTCAGAGCTACTCACCCTCCTGCAGCGGCAGCGTGGAGGCACGTTCTTCCAAAACTATCGGGGGTGTCTATTTCAAAGCCTGCAGACAGCACGTGCTCATTACTAAACAAGGACACTATGCTATACTTTTGTCCTAGTTAAACCACAAGAAACATTGCAGAGACAGAAAAATCAGTTAGTTGGAAACAAACAGAACGCAAGCAACTACAGTCAGAAAGAGGTTGTCACAGGAACGGCGAGCAGCTGCTCCAGTTTGGCATAGCTATAAAAAGAGACGCAAAGTTGACGAGTGTCTAACTCCGCATCCAGCTCCATGCCACATCTCTGTTTGGAGCCATGGGACAGGCATTGATGAAGCAGGTACTTATCAAAAGGACTGTGACAGCAGGACATGAAGACAGAAAACATGAAGAAAGGAGGAGAAAACCAGAGAGTCAACCTGAATGTTGCATGGGGTCATTCATTTATACTGTATGTGGTTTTCAAGTTGGAAAGAGGCTTTCACCAGGAGCACACAGGGGTATTCATCAAGGTGCACATGGCCACAGATATAAACTTCGCAGTAATAATTCTGGTCACCCAGAGCCTTTTCTCTTTCTTCCCGATCTAACAGTTAAGGCCAGAGCGCACCAAGTTTTAATGTAGTGGGGTATGTAGCCACCATTTTTCACACACTGTATATCCTACAGGACTCAAGTTGAGGGTAAAGCAGCATGAGATTTTAAATGTTAAATAATGAAGCCATTTTCTAGAAAAAACATGTGATATGCCTTGTGTTATTTTAACTCATGGCAACTCTTGCCTGGAAAAAAGAATTTGGGATTTGGCACCTGATTACTGCCTCTTTTGAAATGGTTGCGTCAGCAAAATCCTGTATCTTCTGATGGAGCTCTCCTGAGATCCTCTCCTGAGTGACACTACGCTGTCACTCGCTTCTCTCAGGCTGGCCAAAGTTCAGTGGGCACAAGTCCTTTACTCTGGCTTGATTCAGAAACACACTTCAGCTGCCTCTAAAATACATCACTGTCAGCGGTATGTAAATACCCATGCCAGCGCAGGCCCCAAAGAGCTAATTTTCTAAATTACTCCTTTAGGGGAGGGAAAGCTCAAACTCAAACAGCATATCCTATTCCTACAGTTTGGAAAAGGGTCCTAAGCTTCCTCCTTCCCAGTGAATTAACATAAATGCTGCTCTGACCCTGTGAGGAGAAAAGGGCTTTGGGCACGAACAATACAGGATGCGAGGAAGTACCAGGACGCTGTTAGGAAAGCCTCACATGCTCCTGTGCACCACACCACAGAGCCGAACACAGCAGCACAGGAAGTCTTTCATTTGAACAATTCACAACAACGAGTAGGAAGGGGCCATAAGCAGCAGAGACACTCACTACTCACGCTCCGCGGACACGGTGGGATTGACTTACCCGATGACAACAATTTCCTGCAGCAGTCTGAGTGAGCGTTCAGCGCTGCCAAGTGTAAAGGGAACATGTTGTGGATCCCACACCTGAAAGGCACAACAGCCTCATTACACAGAGCTACCTGAAAACACAGGGTACAAACAGACACAGCGTATCAAAAGCTCCTTCCACAAAGGCTGCATTTTTGGTCCTTTCCAAGGAAGATTCTTCCTCCCATATTGATTTGTATCTGTGTGTCCCTACCAGCCTTCTTAGGAGTTCAAAATATCCAGATTCAGCAAAATCTTGGCATTATGCTTTGAACAGGATGTGGCAGGAGGGTTTCTAAAAATTCAAGATGAAAGCCAAGGTAAGGGAGGGAGCGGGAGAGCAGATATTGCTTGGAGTCAGTTTCCCTCTGTGGGATGCAGAGATCTCTGCATTAGCTACATCCACTGCAACTACTATTCTGGGGCAAAAGTAAATGAGAAAAGCTTCTCAGTATTATTTCTGAATTCCATTTCTCCTGCAGTTAACACCTTTTAGTCCCACTCTCGTGTTTTTTTCAAAGCCTCCCCTTCTTCCCTCTCTTTTTCCCCTGGGGTTGGTGTAGCTGACAACTCTTCTCCGTGTTTACTTCGGGCTGCCATGATAAAGTTGTCTTCCCACATCCGAAGAACAAAACTTCTACATTTCCTATTTGCTCCACCTACTCTCCTCACACACCTTTCACTTCCTCCCTCAACACAGCACCCTCTTTTCAGCTACACTAAAACCTTCTCCGAGCAGACACGCTGGGTAAGAACAACAAGCAAGCACTTATGTGAGGCTAAATCTGCCTCAGCCAGCCGCGCAGCTCTTGAACACGCTGAGCACTCAGCAGCAGCTTTTATACCATCCGTGTTCAGTTCCTCAGCATGCCACTGTTTACTGTCTTAGAAAACTTTTCTGTTTGGATAGTTTGGCTTTTGCCATTTAACATTGTTTTGTGAAAAGCATCCTGTTATTCCAGAAAGATCCTACGGGCAGTCCTCCAAGTAAGTGCACATAAATACAGATCCTCTGAAACCAACTATCTTGACAAGATTATAATCTACTGACAGCTCCAGCAGATATATTTTGAAAAATGACCAACTCTTGAACAACAGCAGATGGATTCAAGTCTGCCTCTCGTTTCTGAAAGACAATTGGCGGATGGGAGAGTATGGTCAGCTCGTGGAAGGGAATTTCAGATACAGACTCAAAGATGAAGGAACTTCTCTTTCTGGAAGATTCATCATAAATCATAATTACTTATGAAGCTTTAGGAAAAAAACCTGAATGTGGATGTTTATAAAGATATCTCCAACAATTTATACATGTATGCATTTAACTAATTTTAAAATTATTTTTAAAAAGTAATTCTTTCTAGAATCCACAGGCCCATCCTTCCTCTGTCTTCACATTAAATTCGTCTTCCTTGCTACTTCACTACACTAACGAGTGATTTGTGCTGTACAAATGATATTTTGCTAGTGTCAGCATCTGCAATAAAAGACAAACTGACAGCCTATTCTTTGAAGGAAACAGCACAAGCTCCACAAGCTGCTGCATCTGTATATGTAGGTTGCATTTTTAGTTGTGGATTCACTTATTGAGGCCAACATTGGTTATTCTGTATTGCTGTCCTTCTTCTTGCACCCATTTCCCTTTATCTCCTCCTCCACCCAGTTATCTAAAGAAATAATTTTTCTTCTTTTAGGTCAAGATTTCCACCCAGAAGGTTTTGGCCGGTTTCCATCAAAATATACTACCTAAGCATCTGCTAAGGAGTGTCATCCTTCTATAGTCTGTTCCCACTGGTTCCTCCTACCCTTTACACAATTTCCTCCTTAAATGCAGTTTCCCCAAAGAGCGACCGAGCTGTCTGCAGTTGTTACTAAACCCGGTTCAGGGTGCTCGGCCAGAATTATTTACACGTAGCATGTATGAAAGCCCATCCCCAGAGCTTCCACGCTTCTTGTTTAGCACAGTAGGAACATTTGGATCACTGGCCCAGTATCTCTGAGCTAACTTCTCATTTTACTTATTTCTGCTGCTGGAAAAAAGTATTTTATTTGATCAACGATCCAGTCACCCAAGTGTGAAATAGAAGTTTCTAACTGGATAACCCTGATGCAGGGTTGAGCAGGCCATCCCACTGAATCTCATTTTCCCTTTAAACCTCCAGATAACAGACAGACTGAGACTTACTGTACTGGAGAAAAAGCTAGGAAAAACGGACATCTATTTAGACACCAAGATCCTCACGCTGACTATGCTAATAAATCCAGAGACATTAGCTGAAGACTGTCGAATTTCATTATCAATGCCAATTGAAGATCTGTTCCACCTTCCAAGTTTGCATTGTGGCAGTCACACTTGATAAAGGAATATGGGCAAATGTGCCACTTGCTTAAACATCCTCAAGCAAAATACTGAGAGCTGCAAATATATTCAAAATGAAAACCAGCTCATCTGCATCTGAAAGCATGTTTTCCTAACTAGGTAAGTCAATAGAAGTCATTGCTTTCTATGGTAGGTTCTAGTTAGAAGACTCTTAAATTATTACTTTGGAGACATGTGAAGCTCATTGCTAAAATCCTGAACTCATGAATGCAAATGTGTGAAGCCAGATGAGGCTATTAAACACATGGTACAGATAACCTTCACGGCGTTGCATACTCTGCTTTTATACTCTGTTGTTTTCCTTCAAGTTTGCTATTTTCTCTCGACAGACCATAAGAATAACTAGCCAATATTCAAGTGCCCTTAAAAATCAAGTACCTCCCAATTTCTGAGGGAGCATATTGTGTGTGCACTCCTGACATATGCAAAAAACAACACAAAAACCTTCTTGCTCTTCTAATCAAGAGACTCCCAAACCCACAAATTAGATAAAAGCAGCCCTATTATTTCAGTCACCCGATTACCAAACACCATGCAACATCAAGAGAGGTTCTAGTTACACTGAGATCAGAAATGCTTACTAACACCTAGTTTGCAAAAATCTATTGATTATCCTACATTGTACCAAAAGATACAAAAGAATAATCAACATGTATGTCAGGTTACCAAACATGAAGCTAATTTAGATACTAAGGAATACGTTCACAATTCCCTTGTAAGGCATCTGAATTCTTTTCCATTACATTTCCTGTACTAACTCACTGCTACAGACTTTCTGAAATAACTGAGATCATACATGCACTTCATACACACATGTACTTCAGGTACGTTATATACCATCAATGCTTTAGGAACAAAAGCAGTACTTGTACTACTTGTAGGCACAACAGGAACTGAGCAGGGCTTCCTTCCCTTCACTACCTAAGTCCCAGGCCCCTACAAGTACAGTGTGATTACACTTATCCCTTTTAACCTTCACACTTTAGGCAGGAGAAGTACTGGCACTGAACACAACACTTGATCACTAGAACAGCTCTGCTTCAGCCACCTACTTGGCTGTATCAGCTCCGCTGGTTATGAGGGTGTTAATCAAAAGCTCATGTCCGTATCTCGCAGCCACGTGAAGAGGGGTGTTACCATCCTTATCAACACAGTCGATTTCTCCTCCTGCAAAAGACATTTTCATACAGTTTAACACTGGAAGATTAAGTGTGAATGAACAACCACAAACATTATTTCTCTCTAGAGAACGCAGCATGACCAGTCCAGCCACAGAGACACTAGATTTCAGAGACCAAGAACAGACACACAGCAAGCTGTCAGCTCTCAGCCACTGGTACTGAACACAGTCTGATATCAGCGTTTTCACCTCCCTCTCCATCTGCCATGGTGGGGTAAAATGGAGGGAAACAGGTGAACATGACACGAACACACATGGCACACAACGGCCAAGGACATGATTCAACTTGCTCCTCGTCTAAAGGTACAAATGGGTGCCTTGAACAAACCTAAAATACTAAACTGCTGAAACTATGTTCTCATTTGTAAAGACACTGCCACTCAACCTGACCTGTAAGACAACAATGATAAACAGAGTTTGTACAAGCTGCTGACAGGAACACACTGCCAAACAACTGTGTTGTGTGCTTTCTCTGCATCTTACCAAAGATCAGCACAGTGCTTAAGTTAGAACTTTTCCTGCTGCAATTTAAGCCTGTCATCTCATGTTTTATCCTCACAAGCAGGAAAAAGAGATTATTTCTTTCTTCTCTGCTGTGGCTTTTGACCCATGTAAAGATCCCTATCACATCCTTGTTTGCTTTTTGGACTAAGGAACTATAAATTTTAGTCTCTCCTCGTAAGCCAGGTTTGCTGTACTCCAACTACTCTTGTCCTTCCCCCAGTCCTCTCCAGCTGGCCCACATCCTTCTGGAAGCAAAATGTCAAAAGCCAGAAACAGTACTTCCAGCACTGATCTGAGCAAAGGATTCCTTCACGCCTGCTGGCTATGCTCCTATCAATACGCTTCTGCACACTGTACAGCAGCATGTACACTGTCCGCCTTTTTTTTAACCACCACGACACTGTTGACTTGTGGTCAACAAGCTTCTGGTACTCTACAAGCCCCAGATCCTTTCTTGAGGAACTGCCACTACCTAGATGCTGCCACTCTCTAAGTGTCCAACTGATACTCATGCCCATGCGGGGATCTTTGCTTCAACTGCATTATAACTTTTGTTTCTGGTTTTACAGCATTATTTTCCACTCTGACCCCACCTTCTGCCAAACTAACAGTCTCTCCCAACTGTTAAAAACATTAAAAGCACATCTTCTATTCCAGTATCCAAGTTGTGAATGAAAATACTGGATAGCACCAGACCCAGGAGGGAAACTGAAAACTCCCTCACTACACCTTCCATTTCAACTCATTTATTACTAACCTCTGAACATGATTTTTCAACCCATATTGTAGTATTTTCATCTAGACCATACTCCACTAGTTCACTGTGAGAATATTTTATGAAAGTACGTAAAAAGTCTTGCTAACTTCAGGATATGGCAATATTTACTGTATGTCTGCTATTCACAGGAGATAACGGGCCATAACTACAAAACGAATTCTACTAAAGCACTACATAGCAGGTTCTAACAGTAAATAAAGGTCAGTAATATTTTGGAACAGGTTCCCAGGGATAGAGTCTCCACCAGTGGAAGTCTCTACAATCATTTCCTGCCCACAGAAATGTCGTAGGACTGTGCTGTGTTCACAAAGCCTTCACTATTACCTTGCTGCAGAGAGAATTATGATGTTTCAGCATCTTTTGAAAAATCTATGGCCTCTCCTCTCTAAGTGTTGACAAATAAGTTTGCTCATTTCAGAATATTTGGCTGACCTATGTAAAATTCTCCAGCATTTCTTTTTCCCTATTTTTGAAGGTAGGTATCACATTTTCAATTTTCCAATTTGAAGGTAACCCATCCTTCCTCTACAAGTCACCAGAGATGGCAGTCAGAGATGACTTTAGCCAACTCGTTAAATACTGCAAAATGAAACTCCATTTCTTTAAAACATCGACATTTCTCTCCTTCACAATGTCCCATGGAAATGAGCCATAAAGTCACTTGCAATCAGATCTGTGCAAAATACTAAAATTAGAGGGACAGCAAATAAATAAATAAATAAAGAAGCGAAACCCAAGTAACATAAAAAGAGAAGAGAGGCATTAAGGACAGATAAAGAACTGCCAGTCCCTTCACACACAAATCCAACAGAGAGCAGACAACAGCTATAAGTCAAAGAGCATATTTCACTAAACAGCTCAAAACAGCATTACAGCACAGTTGCTTCCAGTCTGCCCAAACTTCTTCATTATTACTATTTTATTTATCTGAGGGGAGATATGAGAACAATTTGCATGACAACCTGAATGTAGCACCATGTACTGGGTACCTGCATTTTAAAATACAATTTTGAGTAAATATAACTATCTTTACATTAACAGTGCAAATGTCCAGCCATCTTCAACATACCACTTCTAAGTTCTAAGTTGGAGACTTTGGAAAACAAGCAAAAAAGCCCAACTAAGCAACCAGCAAACCCCAGACCATCCTGTCTGGTGTAGTGTCTGAAGCTGGGAAGTGTAAGAGGTCACTAACAGCAACCTCTGTCAGTTGGAGACAGGTCTCTGCCAGATCTCCAACAAAACTATTGGTTACAGTCTGTAATATTCCTGGAGAAGAGAGATAACAGAAAAACGACTAATAATCAGAGATCCTGTCTATGCCAGAACAAACAAGAAGATGCTGGTCCACCCTCCTGTGTATTTATTCAAAGCTTAATGAAGACAAAGGCAAGGTATGGGCCTAAGAGAGATAAATACAGCTCATGAATGGAGAGTAGAGAAAATGGTCTGAGAACACACGGGCTCCCAAGAGAGGCCAACACTAAACTTTTTCCTTTTTCAGACTTTTTAATCATTTGAGAAAGAAAGTTGTGCCCATTTCTCAGCAGATCAAAAACCCTAAATACAGCTTTAAACTCTTGTTTTCAGGTTAATCACAAAAGATCAGAGGGGCCACCTGCAGCTGGAGGACTAGGAGATTTTCTTCACAACCAAAATCTCAATTTGTGATGACACACATGAGTGAGAGCTGTCGGTGCAGCACAAAGCCAGAAGTTGAGGGAGAGCTAAGCAGCTCTCAGAGCAGTCCTTTGGCTCTCTGCGTGAGAACAGCTGAAACCTGCAACCTCGGGAAAGCCTTATCTTCTGGAGTGCTGTGGAACAGGCACAGAAACTCACCGTTCTGAATGAGGGTCTGCGACCGCGTGAACCTCCCATGGACTGCTGTCATGTGCAGTGGGCTCTTCCCATCCTTACTCTATCAAACAAAATGGAAAAAGAGATGTTTAGCATATAAAGCAGTGTAACAGTTTGTAGTCTCTCTGCTCAAAACCTGTGGTTCTTTATTCCTCAGATAAAACCTCCACTAGCTTCAAAAGTCTGTGGGACCGAATCTCTATATGATGATAAGATGCAGAAAGTATAAGCAAACAAGTAAAACAGTTCCTCAGCAACGAGTAGGAAATGGGCTGGAGTGAGGCCTGTCCTCAGAGGCTTGGCTGTATACATATCTGCTAGAAACATACAGAAACATGACATACTCTTCTTGAATGTTATTTTCAAGTAAAGTTTCCCATTCAGTCATTATTTTCCCTAATCCTTGCAACAAGAGGAATAAAGGAAAGTGAAGGAACCACAACCATAAGTAGGAGCAGTCTCTGAGAGATTAAAGAAATATATCCTATTTATCAAACTGCATTTCACAAATACATCCCACAATAAAAGCCACTATACTAAAAAATCCCAACAGTTTTGTTTAATAAATTTCCACACAATCAAAAATAGGATGCCTGCAAAGGACAATCAGAAAACAGGGAAGACGTGTGAAAGGAAAAATAGAATGAGTAGATATCACTGTTTGGGTTCTAGAGAAATAAACTGAGCTTGGGGAAGCCAAGGAGCTGAGAAAAAAGCAAGGGAAGGGTACCAGCATCACTACTCATATCATGTTTCCTGGCATGGGTTTTTACAATCATTAGCAAACACAACCCCTAATTTAATTTTTTGTAATTTTGAGTTTAAATAACGCACTGACAATTCACTGCGCACAAGGGACTTGCCAGAGGTGTTGAATGCTAGTAGATCAGTTCTACACATGGGAAGCTGAAACACACAGAGATCAAAGTGGACAAAATCTTACATGGACTCAAGCACCTCAAGTCTTCTAGTACCTACACCAGTACCCTCCCTGTTGGATAACAGCAAGTCCCTTCCAACTTCATCAAGATGTATCACTTGTATCTCAAGACCATTCAAATATCCTGAAGAGAATCAAACTTTGTAAACTATGGCTCTAAAACAGGCAAATAACCAACCTTCAGTTCTTAATTCCCCAGGAAGTAATGCAAATTTTACCTGAATGTTTACATCTGCCCCATTATTCACTAGTAGTTCAAGACACAGTGCTCCATGAGTGGAGGCAGCAGCAAAATGCAAGGGAGTGAATCCGTTATTATTAGGCTGATTTACATTAGCACCATAGTCAATCAGCTCATTAACAACAGAATCCTGACCATTGTAACAGGCAATGTGAAGTGCAGTGTTTCCATAGATGTTCATTTCATCAATCTAAAATGAGACAAGGAGACACAGTTAAAATTACAGACATCGGCTTACCATTTTACATAATGCATCACATACTGCAAATGGAAATTGCTGGAGGCTTCAAATGTCATAGGGCATATTTCTCACCAGCAAATTTCATTGACAAAAAGATACTCCCAGAGAGCTTAATTTGGAATCTTTTACCTTTACTATTATTAACCTTTTGTCTCACTGATAATTCCTAAAAACCAGTCTGAAGCCTAAAGCTGATAGCAGGATTATGCAATGATGATGACAAAAGTCCTAACAAGATGGGAGGTTTTAACATGTAAGTGGGAAAGTAGGAAAAATAAAAAGCTCACAATCTTTATTTTAAAAATAAACAAACACAACACATCTCTGACTAGAGAATTTTTGTGAACAGAATCAGGTCTAAGAGCTCTTTCTACAAGTTTCTTTTGGGAAGGTGTCTGAGTGAAGGGAAGGTGAAACTGCACAGCCATTTACAGTTCAATAAAAAACCACTTTCAGAAGCTCAGTATTATAAAGATGTAATTAAGATTATGTTACTTCTTGATGACTGGTTTCTAACTCAACCACTGTTTTGTAAAATAGGACAAGACAGACTGTACAAGACTGAGGGATGACATGAAATCCTTCCTCAAAATACAGGAATCTCAAAGATCATGTCTCCAGTTGTGGAGAATGTGGGAGCTAAAAGTAGTTATTAGCTCAGTACTGCTAAAAACGGGAAACACCTACTCCCCTTCAACTGCACAGTCGACAGCCTGTGGACACAGACTTCTGATATTTTTTTGGAAGGTCAGGCCAGCAGGTTATAAAGCTGGCAAATGCAATGGCTTTATTTGACATCTTTGACTAATCAGCACAGACTCTTCTGGTCATCTCACTGCTGCTTTAAACCACTGATGCAACAATATTAGACCAAGAGAAGTCTTTTCTCTAAAAAAACCACCCAAAATCCCCAGAAAAACAGACCTTTTCCAGAGTGAAAATGATCCTTCTCTTTCCCTCTGTCAACTTTAGAGGAAATACAGGTCCCTAAAGTTAAACAGCCTGAACTGCAGTGTAGTAAAATACACAGTGTATATGTTGAGAACAACCCCTCGTTGTATCAAGGGAATGCTGAGCTAAGGAAGATTTCATTATTCCAGCTTCCTCTGCAGGAACAACATATATGTCCTGATTTCTTCAGCAAGGTGGCCTGGAATTTACTGTCCATATCAGACACTTTTTATTCCAGAACATTTCTTGGCTCTTGAACTGATAAATCACATGAAGCATAAGGTGCTTTTCATTGTCTAGAAAATAGGAATTATTTTCTTTAAAAGCTCTTAAAAATAGCAGTAGCAGCATCCATAAAAAATAAGAAGAAAAGAATATGCCCAAGTAAAGAGAAACCTGGAAGCCAGAAAGAGCACATTACCACATACCTCAACCCCCAGGTTAAGGAGGTGTTTCACAATGTTAATCTGCCCATTGGATGCAGCTGCATGAAGCGGGGTGTAACCCTTCTTGTCTTTACAAGTCACCTCTGCACCATGATTAATCAGTAAGGCAACAACTTCCAGGTGACCTTCAAAAGGTGAAAGATAGCAATCAATGAGTATACTACCCTACAGCATCATCTCCCAAATTACTGCTTTCTTTGCTAAGATTATCCCTTTCGCTGCTGTTCCACAATGCTCCCACAGTTTTACAAGGAAAAAAAAAAGCATTTTTATAAATATTCCTAATCCAAGCTCTGGGCTTTGTGAAGATATACATGCAATACATATTCATCTTCACCACATGTGTTTAATTTCTCTTTACTGATTTAGTTTTCCAGTCATTAAAAGAAAATAATCCTCCCCCCGCCCCCACCCCCATTTATTTCTCTAAAATGAACAGTTTATGGTTTATTCTCCCTGTTACAGAAAGAACAGCGAGCACAGGAGCATGATGATACATACAACTCTCCCAAAACTCTCTTCATGTCATCTGCAGACATACAGATAAATACAACTCTCTTCATGTCATCTGCAGACACTTCTACAACTTCTTAGTTTTTGTCAGCAATACAAAGTATCCTTAGTAAACCATATAATGGCGGCATCAGACTAACTTTCAAGTGAGTGCAGCATTTGATCTGAAGCCTACCAATACACACACAGGAATCCATCATACAGGAATCCATTACCTGGGGATCAGGTTTGACTCTCCAAAACTCTATCATTAACACAAAGCCGTGCAAAAAGTCCTTAATATAGGTCTGTTGTGGTTTCTGGGGGCAAGGTTCTGCTGTAGAGGTGAGGGCTGCAGGGGCTGCAAGAAGCAGCAAGAAGCTTTCCCTAGGCCTGACAGAGTAAATACCAGCTGGACTCAAGGCCAAACCCAGTACTGACCAAGGCCAAGCAAATCAGCAACGATCATAGTGCCTCTGTGAGTCACACTTAAGAGGGAAAAAAAGCTGCAAGCTGTGTCAGATCACCACAAAGTGGTCTTTATTGCCTCATATTGAAGCAGAGCTGTCTTTCTTACAATAAAATTTATTATGTCAAACACCATATAAAGTTATGTGCTATCTGAGCTGTACAGCACTTTCATGACAGAAGCAGCTCTGGTCATGTGCAAGACCTAGGACACTTTATGGACAAAGTCCAAAGTGCCCCAAGGTATTTAAGCAGCAACAACAAAAAAACCCAAAACAAACAAACAAACAAACAAACAAACAAAAAAGATAATTTACAGTCTAAGATACTCAGGTTTCATTATCTAAATTCTCTCCAAATTATATCACAGACTCCTAAATCCCATTGCTAACTCAGAGCTTAAATGTTATCTAAATATTTTGAAAAGCGTATCATGGATTTTTGCTAAAGGATTAACAGCAAAAGATAAATGGGATTGCACAGCACAGTGTAGAAGCCTTTCAAATCTACAGAGTGGAGTTCAAATCTCACTAGCCAAATCGCATTCATTGGCAAGAGTCTTTCCATCTGTCTGTGTATATCCAAAGAACGCACAATATGTTTTTCTCACAGTTTGAAATTTCCTATTATCTCATTTCCAAAAGTGCCAGGATTAAAATCAAGGTTTTGACAGGTCAGATGAAAGAGTTCCTGGCTGAGGGCACACACCACCTCACAAATTATAATCTGGAATATACTACTTTGGCAACAAAAGCTCCTGAAAAAGTATGACCACTATCACAGGCAATCTTATTCTAGTATTTTTAAGTTATAATGCCCTACTATAGGAAATTTTCCTTTAGCTTGAAAGAAATTATAAGGTAAATTGATTTAATGAAGCAGTATTTGTTAACACCGATGATGTTCTGAATAGATGAATCAGTTGCTTTTATCCACTCTGGAATAAAAGATGACAATTTGCTCCCAACAGACGGAAAGCCTATGAAGCACTTCCTAACTGTATAATAACTTAGCTAAACATAAACAAACAACAAAATTTATGATTGTACTTATCTGCATCTCATATGAAGTAGTTTTTAGCAAAACTGAAACAAATATAACCTTTTTCAAGCTTAAAAATCCTCAGGCTGAGATTAGAGTCAGAATAAACAGGACAAAATGAACAAAGCAACACAAAAGCCCACAATTAACTGTGTTAAAAAGGAAATCACAGCCAAGTTCTTGCCAGCTGCAAAACCATAAATGGACGGCATGTATTTAGGTCAGCTGAACCCTTCCCTCTTCAGGGTAAATACAACACTCATTTACCATGGCCAGGTCTGTTCTTGTCCATTTTAAAACAAGCTGTTGGATTGTGAACAGGAAATTAAAAAGAAGCAGCAACAGCCCAAGCCTTACCCATGTACGCTGCCCAGTGTAGAGCTCTTCTGTCCTTTTTGTCAAAAGCATTGATGTTTGCCCCCTTGGCTAAGAGCAAGTTCACCATCTAAAAGTAAAAACAGTAAGTAAGCCAACCCTGTAGATCACACACTCAACAGTATGTAACAAATCATTCTAGCAAAAAACAGTTGGGATCACAAAATCCTGCTTTTGAATGAGACGTTTGTGAATTACACAAATAGCATTCAAAGATGTGGGCATTAATGACCACGGATCGGTGATGGCCACAAGTCCACACAGAGGGATGAGTGCATGCAGGGCACTGCTACTCCAGTGTGCTTCAGATACAGCTTGGCAAGCAACCTGGAAGAGAAACAGGCCTGGAAGAGAAAGACAGCTCCTAGTTTTTACTGATGAGACCAATTTAAGGGGGTTTCTTGTGGATTGAGACAAAAGTCTTCCAGACCATGACATAACAAACCCTAAAACCTGCTTTATCTTTTAAAAAGGTGTGTTTATCTCTTGCCACAGCATACTGATTTTCTTGGAGTTCCCATGTGCCCATGGCAGTGAGGACAGGCACCAGGCTGTCTCAGACAGCATAGCTAGGAGATGACAAGCTGCTTTCCCCATTTACAATCATCCAGCATGAAGCATAAGAAAACTCTGGGGCAGGTGGGGTAGGGAACAAAGAAACTGAATGGAAGACAGATTCAAAAACTATCTTTTCCAGCAAAACATTCTAAAATTATAAATTACAGAGCTGGATAATTGTCTTCCTCTCATACACTGCTTTGCCACAGTAGAGATCAGTAAATAACAGCATACATTCAGTTAACATTTGTGACAGACTCTACCCAAAAGCTCAGGAACTTTAGATAATGATGGTTACACTCAAGAATTACTCTCTAAATATTAAACGCCACTGTTTTACAGGACTTACCATTTCTTTCTTTTAATTATAACATAACCAATCAAATTTTGTTGACAGAAGCCTAATATTCCATTCAAAGTTTTTATTCTATATTTAGATTTTCAGGTGTGGAATGTGCTAATGAGTATCCTTCCACTAATATCTAAAGATACCTACAAAACCCTTTACACAGGGGATTTACATACAGAAGTATGGGTTTTGTTCACAGAGAAGTAGTAACTATACCAGAAGAGTTTGCCTGTATAAGATAAGTAGAAAAAACAGAAGCACATTTTCTAGAAGACTAATTACAAAAGCAGACTGGCTGAACATTTCTTGAGTATTAAATGAATCCAACAGTTTTCCCTTCTTTCCATTCTGCAACTCTTATTTTTGCAGGCAGTCAAGTGCTAAACAGCCAAGGACACCCCCGAGCTGCTGACGGCGGCGGTGCAGCCAGCTCTCCAAGTGACACACACGTTTCACTTGCACGCTGGCTCTGTACGAGTACTTTCCAGACACTCTCCAATTTCTGAAGGTGGGAAACCAGGTGCGCAGTTTGGAAAGCAGAATTGTGGAGGTCAGGGATTTGGGGCTGAGCCTAGCCCCAAAATGAGCATGAGCCCCTAGCTCAGTCACAGCGAGTCAACTGTTTGAAGTGGGAAAATAAATCAATCAAACAAGGATCAATCACACTCTTAAGCAACTCACCTCGATGTGGCCATTCAGTGCTGCATGGTGCAACGCGGTCCGCCCCCCTCGGTCAGAGACATTGACGCTGCTCAGCATGGGGATGATGACTTCTGCACACTTCACTGCCTTGTTCGCAGCCGCCACGTGCAACGGTGTCTGCCAGTTCTTGTCCCGAGCATTGACATCGGCTGAGTGCTTAATCAATACCTGCACTGCTTCCTGCAACCGCAACACAGTTACAGCCATAAACAAGCAGCTCAAATAAATACAAGGCCCACGTTCTTGGCAGCTCAATCACATTATCATCACACGTGATTTCTGCAGAGCTGACATGGCCAGCAGGAGGGAAAGGCTACTTTTATCTCAGCAACTATCCAGGCAAGTAAAATGGCATTTATTGTCGATTCAGATGCCGAAGTACACATCACCTTTGCTGTCATTCAGAGCAGTGTCCTCACAATCAGAACTTCACAGTTTGATTTTAGGATGTACAAAGCTATCTATGCAGAGAGCCCCACCTGTTTGGTTGATTAACCTTCAATACTTCAGTCACCATAGCTCAGCTCTCACTGGAGAAATGATTGTACTTGTTTGAGCTCAGTTACAGGCATTATTTACAAATTAAAGAATTTTGGACCAAGAAATTTATTTATAAACAGGAAAAAGGAGGAAATACAACAAGATATATGAAAACAAATTTTAGCTTTGCCAAAGCAAGTGAATCACAGGCAAGGGTTAATGATGATGTCCCCACATTAGCATTAGCATTCCTTCCCTCCCCGAGGGCTGAGTACAGGCCAAGGGTCTTCACTGGACCATACATTCTGTCAGCCTGAGACCAAACAACATCTTTTAAGGTTAATTTTGCTGGTTAAAAGTGAGTATTTCCCAGTGAGAAAACATACTGTTCTCCCTTGAGAAACTGACTGGAGAATTTACAATCAGTTCTTTTCTGCTTCTCCTCATGCATCTGCCATTAGGCAAATCAGATAAAAAGCAAAGTCTCTCTCAAAATCACATTTTGTCTCTTCTTCCTTTTTTCCCCACAAATAAACAAAATACAAAGGAACCGTTGGGACATGGCAGCATTCAAGTAGCTGTGTCTGCAAGTTACAACTCACAGCTGGTACGTGGGACAGCCCTAGTCCTACATAGTACCTTATTCTTTCCATAAACTGAAAGATTCTCTGGTAAGCCCAGCCCCAAATTTTATTAACGAGTAACAAGCAGATATGGTGTGTTTAAATAGCAGGTTTGTATCTAGAACAGCCCAGGATCATGATTCAGTCTGTACCAACAGTACATCTATTACAAGGAGTTTTAGTTCTTTGTCCTCAACAGATTTCAGCAATTTTGTTTTCTACAGCCACGGCAAAAACTGTCCTCTAATAGATTTGTTCAGTTAGTGGCACTGCACCTCTTACAGCACCAATAACAATATATCACTGCTGATGCCTCAACAGATGTTGTTTTTTTTAAATTACAGGCCTACTGTTTTAAAAGTCATTTCAGTGTAATTCACTGGAGACATTCTCAGCTGGGACATGAAGTCAGCAGGAAAATTCCTGCACTTTGACTCTTAATGAAGGAAAAAGTTAAAGGAGAATTTTTTATAAGTAAACAGTAAGGGCTGAAAAGCCTAAGATAAAAATATTTAGCCTTTTTAAAAGGCAATTACACATGTTTGTTTACATCTGCATATCTGCTGCTCCAGGAGATTTTGGAATAAAATGTTAAAATCCTCATGGAGAAGTTCTAACTTTATTGCCTTTGAGAGCGTGAGCTATACCTTTTTTATTGACATAATTTCTACCCATGCATGCAGCCCCCAGCTATGGTGTAAGCCTCTGCAGTCAATGTCTCTAGCTCTCCCCAGTTATCGGAGTGAAATCCCTTTACTTTTTCAAACCATATAATGCTGAAACCTGATACATCCATTAACAATCCTGCACAAACACACCTCGGGGTTGCTGATTTGTATATAAACATTCAAATCCCTGAAGCCTACTTGGAAAATTAGTATGATTTTAAAAATCTGTTAATGCTTTCATGCTTTAAATCAGTCTATGAAGGGTGTAAGGAGATAACTTCACAATAAAAGATGGATAATAAAACTTGTAGCTGATCATTCTAAAAGCAATTGAGCTCACAGGAACTTCAAAAACCACACCAAGTCCTACTGCTTAACTAATTAATCTCCTACTATCGTTGTGAAGCTACTGCTATCAGCTACTATCACTGTCAGCTTCCCCCAGTTATACGGAAGCTGCACATTTGTCTGCCTGTGCAATAAAGTAAATGCAGCACCGGAAAAGCCTCAAAACGCTGAGTCTGTTTGAAAAAGATTACCAAAGTAGCAATTATTACATAAATAACAAAGGAAAAGGATGGAGAGAAGCAAGCTACATGTGTTTATAGAACACAGAGCAGCCCATGAAATAGCCTCAAGGGCTGGTGCCTTCCGCCGCTGCCTCACCTGGGCACTCGCTCGGAGGTACCAGTACTGCTGGCACAGAGAAAGCTTCTCTTCATGCAACTGGCCTTTGGCTGGCCAAGAGTTAAAGATGTGACACAAAGCCACAGAAAGGCATACATTTTCTGTTAGGAATGTTGCTGACAATAAAGAAATCATGTACTCTGACACGTAAAAATAGAGAAAGAAACAAACACATTGTGATTACCGCATGATAAAGACTGTGGCTCTTTTTTAAGGTTTAAGTTTGACCTTTGTTTTCCAACATGGCTTTTTGTATTTTGCCTCATTACAGCATTCATACTCAATCAGATATTCCTTTCAGAGGGTTTTCAGTGGATGCCAGCAGCTGGGAAGCTCCGCCAGCAGCCAAACAATACCCAAGTTCAGAAGCGAGCCCAGGATTCCTGCCTCCAGGCTTGGCAGGCGCTGGGACTGTTACGGAGGTGATTCAAGTCCATCAATCTCTGGAAGACAGCCACCCTCTGTCTCTTTTACAAGCCCTCCCCTTGCCCCCAGCAGCCAATTCGGTCTGCAGTTGGGCTCACTGTTAACTAAGTATTAGGAGGATAAAAGCATAGAGAGAGATCCAAAAATGGAGAGCCAAGAATAATGGTGCGGTTGAAAACAGTCATGCCTGGGCTGCATTCCTGATAGTTACTGCTGCTCCTTTCTGAGATAGCAATGGAAAAAGTAAAACATGGTGCCAGAAGACTCCCAGTTGTCAAGTAGAAGAAATATGGGCTAGCTCTCTTTTATGCATGAATCAAATGCATTAACAGAAAACCTAATGGATGCCTTGAAATGCAATTAACCAAAACAAACTATGCGGTAATGCGTGTTGGATCACACACACATCCACTCCCTTCTGGCACATGCACAGCATGCACACATCCATATGGATTTATTCATCTTTATTTCACCACTTGAAGTTCATGTGGCTGCTGTGGACCACCACGGACTCTATCCGACATCAGTCCTGGTCACTCACTCCAGCTGATGGTTGCTCAACACGACTTGCTATGGTAACATAAAGCCATCACTCATGAAAATCAATGACAGTAAAGCTCAAACTCAGCTATAACAAACATGTAAAACAAACGTGTAAAAACTGGCTTCCAGCTGCAATGCTAAAGGCCCTGCACATAGAAAATGCTTTCCCTGTTTGCATCACTGTGCTACTTAATACAGCTTTCAATGGTTTGCTTTTTCACCAGCACATAGTTTACTTACAAAAGCAATCAAACCTTACTCACTTCACTTCTTGAAGCAACTGCTCGATGGAGAGGAGTCAGCCACATATTGTCCTTGGCATTGACACGAGCACCTGCAAGTAAATAGCAGAGGTTACATCTGAGCTTTGAGTGTGACACTGAAAGCCTTGCCCAGCTGGGTTCCTGGTAAGGAGTGAGGTGCTCTCAGCACTCCACACCACTCTCCTGGCACCCTGCTCACCTTGGAAATGCATTTCCAGATCCCAGAGAGGTAGGAGCTGAAGCGTGGTTTGGAAAGAAAGTAACTGGATAGCTGAGGCTATTAACAGGAATAGCCCCGTTTGCAGGACACAAAAGAAGCAAGATTTGTTGTAGGGGGTTGCATGTGTGTATATGTACATATGTGTATGTCTATGTATATGCGTTTTTCTAGATCAACGGATACAGATGGAGGAAAAAACCCATCCCTTAGCTCAGAGCACTGCTGCTGTCTGCACACATAACAAAGGGAACGAGTCTGAACAACCATCTCCCATTTCCAGCTCCACTAGGCAGGCCACTGAAAGAAATAACTGCTTCCCTGCTTCCTAAATCTTGCTGGGATCATGAAAGCAGGACTGGGAAATGCACAAGTTGAGGATGAAACTGGGTGCTTACTACCACAGCTTCTGTGGGTGTTATTCAGCAATCAGAGAGGGATGAAGGAGACAAATGCCATTTTGCATTTGTCTTCTGTGCAGTTTAGCGCTAACGTGCACTCTGACAAAGACAGCTGCACAAGAGGATGGGCTTGGGATGGATTGACAGCATAAAGGGTAAATGAAGAAAATTTAACAACTGTAGTGGTGCTGGCTGACTACAGACACCAATAAAAAAAAAACAAAAAAAAGTCTACATTTGCATGATAAAACATATTTGTTTGAAAGAAACATTAAAGCTGTGCACTGACGTGATACCCCCAAAAGGACATCTAGTGATAAGAACTAGAGAAATTCATTTTAAAAAGGGCTTAACCTGAAGATGATGTAGCTCTCGGGTCTGGAGGTAGCAGTACTAGTCTGGGAAGACTAGCACACAGGAAAATGTTAGAGACACACAAGCATCATGCACGTAGCCTGGATAATCCTCTGAACTTTATGAACAAAGGGATTCTAAGCTTCATTTTGCACCATAACTTAAGTGCATACAAAACCCTGTAATTAATAAATCACACTGTCTGAATCAGAAGTACTTTCCAAGAGCCATTTCTCAGGAATATTAAGATACTTGCCTTTGAATCACAGTGGTTGCTGGGAATTGTGCTAGATGATCAGAGAAGAAACAAGTTATTTCATATTTCCACAAGTTAGGATATAAATTTTTGGCTCTAAGAAAAAGAAAGCTACTTTCATAACTATTGCAACAATTAGAGGCAATCCTAACTCACCTCAAAACCTCATACATGGTGGCACACCTGCCCTCTAGACAGAAAACACTTTAGAAAAGAGAGCAGTTTCAAGGGGTTTTCTAATGAATCCATAAAAGCCAGGAAGCTGTTACCTTCTTTTGTCTTCATGAGAAGAGCATTACAGATGATACACCTTAGTATCCTGCCCTGTGCTTACAATGCTTGAGGTTGTAAGGGAAGGGAAGGCAACAGCTTCCTGAAGATGAAAGACAGGACTCCAAGGCACCTTATGTTGCACTGATTTGGCCTGGTAGGGTTCTTGGGCACGATGATGTCTAGATGAATTCATCATGTTTGCCACCAAATAAGGTTTCCTTTGGTTTATTTCTACCCATTCACTAACTCCTACAAGCAGATAGCTGCAAGTCAGGAAGGCTTATGTGTGGAGTAGTGAAGTGTGACAAACATCATTCCTCAGTATTCAACAACTCCAGTGGCACTGGTGAATATGAAGGTGATTAGAAAACCTAGGGAAGTGTCTCCTTCAGTAGCTACTCATGCCTTTCGCTGACCAACTCACCCTTGAGAAACTGAAAGGCTTGCCAAGAAAACAGCTAAAGAAAATAATAAAGCAAAACAGTACCAGTATAAATAAAATAATACACAGCATGTTATCAGCCTTTTCCTCCTCAGCTGTTTCACACACTGCCTCTGCGCTTTCAGGCTCTTCATGAGACAAAGTAAAATTGCTTTTACATATCTAATTTAATGCACTGACTGAATGTGTTCATGATTTCTATTTTTAAGAGCTGCACAATTCAGCTGTTGCCCACTACAGAAGCCACTGTTGTCCATTTACTGAGGTGTACATTTTCTGAAGAGCCATTTTGAAACGCTTCCCTCTGTACAGCCTATTTTGTTCACCAAAATTCACCTCTTAAGTTTCCCTTCCATGCAAATAGTTAATGACAATAAAAAACTTCACCATCACTTCTTCAGAGAGATAAAATTTCTACCGTTTTAAAGAAGAGCAAGTGGAGGCACCCTAGGAGCAATGCTCATGTTTTCAAAGGTGTCCTCTAGCTTTCATGAACCTGAGTGTCTATCCAGTGACAGCCTGGGAGACACAGCTCTTTGAAAGCACAAAGCAACTCACAAGACTAAGTGCTCTAACACATGCTAAAGCACCTAAATCAGCTGTAACCAAAAATCAGAACCTTAAATTTTCAAGTCCACCCCACAACACTTCCTGGAAGTCACCCAGAAATTCAGTGTCCAGCTCTTCACTGTGGACCAAGTACCTTAATCGTGTTCTAGTGCACTTCCTACAATACTCCATGGATTAATCTGTGTGTTTATAAGGATGAGTGGGCTGATAACACACTCAAATTGGTGTACACGGTGTCCTTCACAGTACAATCTCTCTTGAAAAGATAAGCTTCTTTAAAGATTGCCTTTAACCACTCACCCCATAAAATATCCACTTCAAAAAAAGCCTGTTCAGAGAAGAACCTTTTCTCTGTCAGGTCCCCTGAACTCTGCCCTTGGGGCTGCTTGTACCCGCAGGCCTGAAGGAAAGGCTTGGCTGTTGGGTTTGCTCCGTGAGGCTGAAGTAGACATCATAACATAGAATGTAAGAGATAAAATCAACAGAGAGGAAACTTTCTGTAATCCATTCTACTTTACTATGGCTGGTTTGTAATCTTTGCAATCTTTCACCCTCCAATTTTTCTGCCAAAAGAGGAAATAAATCTGAAATTGCCTCTGTTCTTTTGAGATCCAAAATAAACAAACCCATGCTGGCCTTCAGGAATAAAGATAACATTTCTTTATCCCAACCAAAGTACGATTTCCATCCAGCACATCTGCCAAGTCCACAGGTCTCCAGTAAATTGAGATTGTTCAGGCTAATTCTCTGAAATTAGGGGTGGTCAGCTGAGGAGAGAAACATATTGATGATGCCATTAACACGCAGCTTTCCAACTCCTGCTCTAGGCCATAGCAGTGGACCCAGAAAACTATGTGGACCATCACACGCCTAGAGACACACAACACAATACAAGACAAAGATGAGCATGAATAAAATGTAACAAGAGAGCACCACCAGCTGATAGATGAAACGCACAAGATAGATGTCCAGGACAGGACAGGAACACAACACCATGCTAGACATGAACACAGGAACTGAAGAGCCTGGGAACACCTCCATGACAGAAACAGGAGGTTGGGCAGGATCTCCACAAAGGCAAATCTGAGTCACTTGCTAGGGAGGGATATGGCCTGGGGATTCCACCAGGTCCCAGGTCACTCATGGAAGAGAGAGGAGGACAGTCCTGGGACATCCTTCAAAATTTCCTCATCCTGAAGAACAGGAGTCTCAAAGCCATGTGAATGCCAGAGACAAGGTTGCATCTTCAACCCACCTATTTCTTAGCCCACCTTAAAAGAGAAAGCCCCAAACATGGGTTCAACTTATACAGCACCTTCCCCTGCTGCCTGCATGCCAGGGATAGACCAGAACCTGCTGCACACATGACAGTTTTGCTTCCAAAACTTCATGACTGGGCTTACTGGGAACCCTGCCAAAGCATGCCAGGGGCTGCCCTTTTCCTCACCTATTGTGCAATGTATGGAGGATGGATGTCGATGTTGCACACGCACCCCCAGTGCATAAAATTCTTGGCAAGAAACCTAGAACCTTCTGAAATAGTACGGCATGGTGATAGTGCCAAGATTGCAAAGCTGCTAGGGGAACGGGGGGTAAGGAACTGAGCTCATATGTCATGCCTTTGGGTGTCAGCTCAAAGACAGGATGGGGACAAACACCAGCACACATGAAAATGAAGCCTATATTTGCCCAGACAGCTCTTCTTGCTCATCCATGAATGTGTCATCATCATACAGAGCTTCATTTAAGTGAGATGGTTACCCTGGTCTTCCTCCTTGACAGAAAAATGATGAAGAAACACTCAAAGCTCCATGCTTTCATATAGCCTGGAAAAACAAAACCATGCAGAACATTTCTCCAGTTTGAACCTTGTGATTATGGATCAGACCTTTGAGCTGGTGTACATCTACCCAGTTCTAACATTTAGTGGGCCAGAGTGATTCCCACCAGTTGAGGGATCTGGCACTTTGTCTGCTGTATCAATTCCAAGCAGACTCCATTTCAGTGGCTACCTAGAAAGCCATTTCTGGTCTGTCTCCAACCACCTGGGCAGAAGTTTGATTCACTAGACACTACATTTATTTATGCTGCCACCGGTTCACGGGCACAAATCTCAGAATGTGTGCATCCCATTTAATTTCTCTCCAGAGCCCTGTACAAAACACAATGGGTTGCTACTCCTCCTAGCTTCTACTCATGCTGAGAGTATTATTGTTTGATGCCAACAGCGAGCATTTTTATGCTTTCTGTCTATGAAAACACCTTCTTTTAAGTCAGACAACAAATATTTTCTGCTTATGTAACTAAATTTTATGATCAGATTAAACTTTTGTGAAACACTTTGACTAATACAGTTTACTGAATAAAGACATGAAGCAAAGGGGAGAATGCTGCTGTTTGTTTGGAGCCCAGTTCACAGACAGACCACATTAACAAAGAAGGTTTTATAATAATTCCTAAGTCTTCTCCTCAAAACCTCATAAACCTCTGAACCTGCTCTTGGATACAACCACTGACAGTCCTCATAAGTAATGATACTTCAGAGATTAAAGGACAATGAATAGATAGAATATGTAATGAAAGATCAATTTTTATTGGGAAAAGATTCACATGGTTCCTGCAGACTGAACCCCAGCACAGCCCCAATGACACGAAAATTAATGTTTGAAAGCCCTTCAAAATATTGTAAGATTTTCACTCACTTGGGTATATAAAAAAAAACAAGGATCTATTACCAGCAGTTTATGCTGCTGACCAGACAAACCCTATAGCCTATGGATGTCATTATGGCAGTGAGGTGCTGAAACTAAGTGTCCCAGAAGAATGCTAGAAGGTCTCCTTCATACATTAGGAACCTGACAGAAAAGAAGAATGGTCACCAGGATGTTTTTTGAAGCTATTGGGATTCAATGGAGAAATGGGTAGTATGGCATCACCTTTCTCCTTATGGAGATAATGCCTGTGGCCATTACTTGTACAATGTGAAGAAAGACATTGCTCCTGCCATCTTCTCACACCACAATGGAACAGCAGTATGTGGCAAGCACACACATTGCAAAAACATGTGCACACATGAAGTTTATTAACTCTTATCTCCCAGTGAAGAAAAGCATGTTTGCATTTAGCATATTAAAACCTCATCCAAGCATAACCTGCCCTGCAGAGGAACATTCTCTTGACTCATTTGCTGGCATCAGGGTCAGAGTAGAACAATCTGATGTATGATGCGTGTCACACCAGTTACACTCATCAAGCAATTAGACAACTCAAAATGCCCCCAAAAATGCACAGAGGAAAGACATAGCTACAGCAAACTGAATTCTCATTTTCTGCCTTCTCCAGCTGGGGTTAGGCTGGTAACCCAAAGAAATACATTTGTGTGGTCTGTACACCCATTAGCAGCATGAACTAACTCTGAATGGTTTTACCAAGGGGAAGTCATGTCTGACTAACCTAATAGCCTTTTGTGAGGATATTACTAGGTGGATGGATGATGGTAGGACAGTGGATGTGGCTTTCCTTGACCTCAGTAAGGCATCTGACACTGTCTCCCACAGCATCCTGGTGGGCAAACTGAGGAAGTGTGGCCTGGAGGGTAGAGTAGTGAGGTGGATTGAGAACTGGCTGAAGGGAAGAATCCAGTGAGTTGTCATTAATGGGACAGTCTAGTTGGAGGCCTATATCTAGTGGAGTCCCTCAGGGGTCAGTACTGGGACCAGTACTGGTCAATATATTCATTGATGACCTGGATGAGGGAATAGAGTGCA
>VXBZ01003086.1:861048-884012 GCA_013399135.1 Heliornis fulica
TCTGCCCTGGTGAGACCACAGCTGGAGTATTGTGTCCAGTTCTGGGCTCCTCAGTTCCAGGACAAAGAACTTGAAAGAGTCCAGTGCAGGGCCACCAAGATGAAGGGAGTGGAACATCTTCCTTACAAGGAAAGGCTGAGGGAGCTGAGTCTCTTCAGCTTGGAGAAGAGGAGACTGAGGGGTCACCTCATTTATGTTTATAAATATGTAAACGGTGAGTGTCAGGAGGATGGAGCCAGGCTCTTCTCAGTGATGGTCAGTGGTAGGACAAGGGGCAATGGGTCCAAGCTGGAACATAGGAAGCTCCATGTGAATATAAGGAAAAGTATTTTCACAATGAGAGTGACAGAGCCCTGGGACAGGCTGACCAGAGAGGGTGTGGAGTCTCCTCTGAAGACATTCAAGACCCACCTGGACACGTTCCTGTGTGCTTTAATCTAGGTGACCCTGCTCAGGCAGGAGGTTGGACTAGATGATCTTTCAAGGTCCCTTCCAACTCCTGACATTCTGTGATTCTGAAATTGACTGGTGCTCTAAGCAGGGGGCTGGATCCAGTAACCTCTAGAAATTCTTTCCAGAACGAATTATGCTAGGATTTAAGTTTGAAAATTCAAAGGTGCCTCACAATCAAAGGGACAATAGTTCTGAAATGCTTTAAAAAAACATATATATGCAACTCACTCAAAGAAGCAGTCTAATCATCTGTAAAACCAATCATACAGCGAGGTTGCTTGCAAAGTGTTAGACATTTGTACCATAAGGTTCCTTTCAATCTCACGTTCTTTATCCTTAAGGGTAGGAACCATAAGCTTTACCCTCATGGTTCTACAGTTTAGAAAAACATTGCCTTTGAAATCTGCAAGCACATCCAGGAGTTTGCAATGAATTATGTGTACTTCTCAAGAGACATCTGCTTTATGCTTTGTTCTGACATATTTTGATCATGGCTTTTGTCACTACAACAGTTTGGAATTTATTTTTTTTTCACAGTGCTTTGAAAAGGTAGGCTAGTATTACATTCATACTGTGAGCTGGGAAAACAAAATCCAGAGAAAATTAAATTAGAGGGATCAGCATGAGGAATAAAATGGCTCTTAGTACAATATTAAACCAGTACTTAGTCTTCATGTCACACTCACACACAATAAATAGAGGTATTTTAAGCACCTATGGTCAAACATCTATCCAGCTCTATGCACATCCATATGAACTTTTGCTTTTGTCCATGATTTCTCATTCTGAGACATCAGATGACAACATACAGGATGAGATTTTTGGCAATGCCCCAACTAAGCATTTAAACTAATATACAAAGAGATTTATGATTTTTAAGAGAGAATGTAAGCATTTACCAAAAAATGTTTAATGTACTTTGGTTTTGTCTAAAGTATCTTAAGATTTACAAGTATGAAATATATATTTTTTGTGTGTGTATATACGTACACATACACCGTTCTAGCTTACAAATACAGTACTTTAAAAAAAAAATCAAATTTCTCTTTTTTTCAGGGTCTGCCCACAAAAAGATCATACATTTTAAAACTGTATTTGTTCTTATAGATGAGTTCCAAAACCCACCAGTTGTTCTACCTCTGATCTACAAGTTCTTGCATTTACATTTGTTTAGGTACATTCTACTGCAGTTTCTAGTCTCCAAATCAACTTTGAACTTCCCAACTCTTAGAATCATGTTTCTAATGTAAATACCACTTAGAATTAATTCAAACTCATTCATAACACTTTTGCTAATATTCCATAATAACTTTTGCTTAAAAGGAATTCTTCATTTATACATCAGGATGAGGGCCCACACTTCAGTGAGTTTCTGAATCTACAACTACTGTCAGTTTGAAGGCTTTAAGAGATCTTTTAGAATTAGCTGCTTAACTTATTAATTCTTAACTTATTAATTCTGCTTAGTCCCATTGCATGTTTTATAACTGCATCACCAAATTCAAGTATTTTTTCTCAGCTTGCAGCAACTGCAACCAGTTTTATGATACTCAGTAGACACTGCCCAAAGCTCACTCGTACATGCTTGCTGGGTGTTCCTTGCAGCTTTAAAATTAGGTGATTTACCAGACAACAACACTACCTTACCTGACAAAATGAGAAGCTCAATGATGTCTGCATCCCCCAGGAATGATGCAACATGAAGAGGAGTTCGTTTCTCAGCATCCTACAAGGCCACAAATTGTTCAGTTACAAAACATGTTCAATAACTGCAAGCATTAGTTTTACGTAGCCATGGATCTGTACATAGTACTGATTTTCTATGTGTATTTCTGTTTATAATGAGAAATGCAATCTCAACCAGTGAAAGAACAACATTCAAGGTCTGAACAACACACTTCCTCCCACTAATCCCGAGTTTATCTCTTGGTTCCACCAGATCTAGCAGAGACACTATCTTTACTCTGATGTCCTGCTTAAAGGTAGATGAAATCAAATCTAAAAGGAGGAAAGATGTTATACTTGGGTCTCTTTCAGAAACATTTTCCACTCCAAGTATCAAGGCAACATAATCCAGATGCTTCTGGACATCAGAGTTGGGAGTGCAGCAATATAACACCAGACTCTTTAGAAGGGCATCTCTGCAGAGTGACTTGGAACCACACACACACAAGGACAAAACGCGATCTCTTTGACTATGAAAGTTCTTGTACACCATTTAGCCTGGTGGTCTACAGTAGCCCAAAATGGGCTTGCAGATCTCAACTGACTCTAAACACAAATAAAGAAAATATTACCAGTCAGGTGTGCATCTTTAAACTTTTAAGGATTGCTATTAAAGACAAATAAAACTTCTGAAATACATCAACTTTTATTTGATTTCTGAAATTTTGGGCTTCAGGGAGTCGCATTCTTTTCCAGCTTCAGGGGGTGTAAATACAACATTTACAAAAACCTTTCTTTTATTGCTTTATCCCGATGATTCCAGAGCACAGGCCTTTAAAAGCAACTGCTAAACATTTTAATATGGGCAACAAAAATGACAAGGACTGATAATACCTCTAATCATTCTATTTGACCTCTTGCCAGTCCTATAATACTTCATTTTGGTTTCTTAACCACTAATACAAAAAGTTATAAGAGACATCAATCAAGCTGACCAAATTACAACCCACCAGCATTAAATACTGTAGACTGGTGACAGCTTCAACACCACCTGCAAATGCCACCAACACAGAAGCCCTGCTGGTATTCATGCTCCCTCTATGAAACCTATCTGCGAGACTGTCAAGTAAAATATCCCTTCTAACATGTCCAAGAGGTCATGAACTGCAAACTGTTTTGGACTAACCTCAAAGTATGCTATAAATGTGGACAAATCAGTGCAGAGGAACCTTTTGTCATGTGAATGCCAAAAACTCTTTTCCAGCCCCGTAAGGCACAGGGCCACTGGTCACTGGAATAAGTTATGTTTAATTTTAGTATTTGTATGTCTTTCCAAGCATACAAGGTGTTTGCATGAATTCTCAATATATGCTTGAATTCTGATTCAGGTGCTGATCTTACACAATGGGCATGCACATAAACCACTCAGGTTACATGGCCCCCTGTGTCACGGTCAGAGGGAAAGATATCTCACAGTACCTCACCTCCACATGTGGCAGGCAAATGAAAACAATGTTAAGTAATTTCCATCCAGCAGTGTCTGCTCAGGAACTGAAATCACAAGCTGGATTCTTGGTCAGTTCCTAAGACCCACTGCCCCCAGACGAGCTTGTACAGGCTACATGAGCACACAGGAGACCTCTCATTAGTATTGCTTCATTGCACTTACCCTAAGGCTGCCCACAGCAAAAAAATGTGCAAAGGCCAATCATGAAAGTAGAATTGGTTGTATTTATTTTTAACTTGTTCGTTTTAATGCATGAATCTCTCTTTAGCACCATGTAATATCTGTAATAGTTACCATACCTGTCCATGATAATTTTAGTGGCAGGTTCTTGCAACACAACCAAGTTTGGCAACTGGACAGAGTAGTTTGATGTTGAATGCCAGCAATACAAGAGTAAGCACTTTTCTATATGAAGGAACTAAGGTCATTCAGCACTTTACTGACAACACCTTCAGGAGTTTGGCAGGGAGAAGTCTGCACACAACACCTGCAGCTGAACAACTCAATGGAGGAACATCCTCAAGTTCCTCTTTACTCTCCGCACAAGGCCTGACACAGAAACAGGGGACCGGGCATCCAACCACACTCCTTGTGGTCCCCTCAATACAACTTACATAGCTTTGTCTCCAGACCATGCACTAACACCTGTGCAGCTACAGCTGTCCCTGTGGGCATGATGGCAGAAGGAGTTGTACAAGTAAGTTAATTAATAATGAGTAAAACCCAAATGCTACTATCAGAGAGGGGAATAAAAAGAATGTAGTTTCAAGGAGAGGTCTGGCAGTAGCCCAAACCTGAACACACATTATCAAGGCAAGGCAAGCTGGTGGAGGAAGGGGGCAGGAAATAATAGCAGGATTACAAAAAGCATAAAGACAAATAATCAGACCTGCTTCAAGTACAGTTCTCAGAGGAACAAAAGGTCAGTAAGAGACAGTAGATAAGCTAAACAATGGCTAGAAAATCATGCTGAGATGAGATGAGATTAACATTTTCTACCCAAAACTGTATTGGTGGCATGTATCAGTTCACAGAAAAAATTATGCTTTTTTTTTTTTTGAAGTACATTTGAAGGAAATTAAGAGTTTAACAAACAGGCAATCAAGGACAGAAGGCCTCAACTAGAACACTCAACACATGCTCAAACCATTCACACAGACACTGATAAGGGCCTTCATAGGTTTGCAATCAGGCTAGTCCTTAAGTGCTTTACTGGACCAGAGCCTTCGAGCACAGGAAGACTAGCAGAACAGGGGCTCGGATGAATCATATCAACGTAGGTACAGTGTTCAGGTGCATTAAGAAAAAGGCCAACAATTTCTCCTCCATACAGCCTACAGTTCAAAGGAGAGAATAGATTTGAACTTTCATATATCTTCAGCTGTTCAGATCAAAAGATATTTGGGAGAGTTACTTACTAGTAAGGTATAAAAGTAACTTCTACAGAAAATAAATGTATATTCTTTCTGTCAGCAGACTGCCCAGATAATTCATCAGAGAAGGAGTCAATGCACCACAGAAACCAGGTTAATGAAGTTGGTAAGAAGTGTTTTGATTCCCACTACCTTCTATCCCAGCTATCTGCCTGGATAGCAGAATAACCTAAACTGTCCATGAGGCAGATAAATGGCTACAGCTTCCATTGATACAAGACTAACCAAAACAGTAACAGAGACAAACTTCCATCTCATCCACTCCATTTACTGGTGTTACCTCTGAATATACCTTATACAAATAGCACAAAGTAGCTGGCACCACTAAAAAAAAGAAAGCAAACTTTCAGATATAACTTGACTTCAAGAAAAGTAACTGTTGGGAACTGCTTAGGAACTACTGAAGAGGCTAAAAAGCAAATGAGCAGCTACTTCTTCGGCTGTTTACAACTGCTCAGAGCCAAAAGCTGATGCTGCTGCTTCAGGATTTCCTCCCTCTCACAGATTCTTTTATTAAAGCCTGTAATTCACAAAGCAAATCGAAATGCTTAGCTGTGAGCACCAGCTGGGAGGTGAAAATCAAGCTGTGCAACTTATGCCTGGTGTTCATTCTTCTGCTATTACCAAGCACAGAAATCCCTGTCTGAAAACACAGATCCAGCACCTTTAATCCCCATGGTCTTCAGTTCAGCCTCAGAAACAAAGATTTTTTTTTTGGACCGAGTCTTTAATTGTCATGTACCCATGAGGTAGGAGAAGCAAATACTTTGATCTTCTAGAGACAAGAAAAGTTATTTTCCTTGTTTCCTTCGATGAGACTGACAGTAGCTCTTCATGTTAGAAAAAAACAACTTTTAAAATTAATTACTAATCCTAGATTTAGACTGCAGAAACTGTTATCCTAATTAATGGAAATATTTTATGTTTATAGCAATGAGTGTTCAATGTAAGGCTCGAAAGACAGGCATAAATACCTCCTCTGTTTTTATCAATGCAATACTGGCTGGGGGTGGCGGGTGGCATGGGAGCATGCATCGCTTCTGAGTTGATGGGAAAAGCTAATTTATAAAACTCAGGTAGTTCAGGCTAACGTTGCTGCCTTTGAAGAAAATGAAGTAGCTACAGCCAGACCCCACCATGAGCTTTTAATGGCCTAGATATCCTTAACTGTCTCAGCCATTTTGAGGACACTGATAACATGAGTCACCAGCAGATTTATATATATAAAACTTAGCACCCACTGGTATACCAGCACGCTGTACAAAGCGACTCAGAATATTTCAAACTCTTGGTAAAGTCCATTAGAATCACAGACTCAGAGAATCATTTAGGTTGGAAAAGGCCTTTATGATCAAGTCCAATCGTTACTGTAGCACTGCCAAGTCCCCCACTAAACCATGTTCCTAAGCACCATGTCTTCAAGTCTTCTTGATACCTCCAGGGATGAGGACTCAGCCACTTCACCAGGAAGCCTGTTCCAAAGATTGGCAAACCTTTTGGTGAAAATAATACTCAATCTAAACCTACCCTGGTGCAACTTGTGGCCATTTCTTCCTGTCCTATTGCCTACTTGGAAGAAGGGACCAGCACCCCCTTGCCTACATCCTCCTTTCAGGTAGCTGTAGAGATCGGTAAGGTCTGCCTTCAGCCTCCACTTCTCCAGGTTAAACAACCCCAGTTCCCTCAGTTGTTCCTCATCAGACTTTTTCTCCAGAGCCTTTACCAGCTTTGTTGCCGTTCTTTGACCATGCTCCAGCACATCAATGTCCTTCTTGTAGTGAGGGTCCCAAAACTGAACACAGCACTCAAAAGTGTGGCCTCACCACTGCCGAACACAGGGGGACAAGCATATACTTAGTAATGCTGGCCACATTATTTCTGGTACACGGCAGGATGTCGTTGACCTTCCTGGCCACCTGGGCACACTACTGTCATGTTCAGCCATCTGTCAACCAACACTACCACACAGGTCCTTTTCTACCGGGCATCTTTCCAGCCACTCTTCCCCAAGCCTGCAACATTGCCTGGGGTTGTTGTGTCCCAAGTGCAGGACCTGACCCTTAGTATTGCTCCACACACTCCAGGTATCTCCTAGACTGTTTCCTCTTGAGTGTATCATATTTGGATCTCCATTCCCTATCTCCACTGAGACGGCAGACCGAAGGACCTCACTGGCATACTGTCCCTCAAACACTGGTGTGCAGCTCCCAAACTTGTGTCCAAAGAGCCTGGTTTTATCCCTTGCCTCCTCAAATCTAGTTTAAAGCTCTTTCTCCAAGAGCCCTGGTAACTCCTGCGCAAAGATCCTTTTCAGACTCTTTGACACAGGTGTACCATTCTTTGCTGCCAACACGCCTGTGTCATGTAGACCAACTCATAATCAAAAAAACCCCAAAACTTTGCTGGTGACATCAGGCTCTGAGCCAGGTGTTGATCTCTGGGCTCTTCCAGTTCCTTCCCCTTCTTCACAGTTCAAACATATTTATAAAACATTAAAAAATATTTATTTTCTAAAAGAAAAATATGTATTCTAAATAAAAGTCATGCTGGTCACACTGCATGGCAAATATCAATGCAATTTCATATTCAGTTTCCTTACATAACTGAGAACTGTTCATCATTTCCTTCTGTAGGAAAAAAGATCTCCATCACTACCCACTTAAATCAACAGCATATCAAACAGAACTACTGGAGGCTAAATGCCCACTGAAAACACAGATATTTCTTAGCACCAAACTGTCATACTGTGTCAAAGCAGAAGCCTTCCAAAATTCTTTACTAAATCCAGAAAGTCTTCCAGCACAGAAGAACTACATCTAGAATGGGAGCATTTACTTTCCGAGTAGCTTCATTCTCCTGCAAGGCTCCCCGATGCCAGAAAGAAAATCATCGTTCCGTGGACGAGAGCAGGGATGAGGGTCTGGTTCCCAAGACTAATGAAATACTACATTATCATCTCTCTTAGTCCCAAATCAAACATGTCACTCCAAACCGAACAACAAGCTGTTTTTCACATGAGCTATCCCAAGTATGCAAAGCCTTTCAGACTCCCAACCCTAAGCGTGTGCATACTTGTACCCTCGAGCATTTGCACCACCTCAAAAAAGCATGCCTAGCAATATTACAGAGATATATGTAACATCTCTCTGTGTGTCTGAAGGTCTGCATACAGCCTGAATACTCCTAACAAAGGAACTCCTGCAAATCTATACCTTACCAAGGAAGATGATGAGAAAAAAGAAGTAATAAATTGCTAACTTCCATGTCTCCTCATAAAGTCTTCCTTATTGTCCTTCTTATCCTGGAATAAACCACCCTCTAAATACATGGACCTGCACATAAGGCCTTGGGATCTCTGCTGGTGCCTCTACAGGCTTCCTCTGCAGATAAAAACAGGCAGGCAATGCCCACGGTTTCTATATGTCCATGTATATATGGACGTATAGAATCCTTCCAATACTGGAAGGATTTTTTTTGTTTGTTTTTTGTTTGATTTGAATATTTTGATTGGAAACTAATCTGGAAGACTGAGATGAAAATGGAAATTTTACAGGAAGGATTTGGGTTTAGTAGAAAATCCTGACATCACACAATTGCCTCTGCAGATGTAGGCTGCTGCACAGTGGCGAGTATTCTGAATTCATCTAACCAGAGGTTACCTCTGGGCCCAGAATAGTCCCTGGATTCTTTGGGTCATTCTCTTACAGTCTTCCCAAAGTGAAAAACACCACCTCAGAAGAGCCCAACCTATGGACTCATAGAATGATCACCCTGATATATCTACATGTACTGAACAGCAAGCGTACAGGCTATCTACCTGAAACTAACTGGGTGCTCTGAACAGTCCAACCCAACATCCCAAATGCCCTGGGAAAACAGACTGCTGAACATTACCCACAGGCCCACCACACTTCCCAAGGAAGTGGTGCCTAGTCAGTGCTCAGCAGTAGGGAATCGCTCACCGTCCATGCCCTCAGGGAGCAAAAGTAGCATCCTGTTGCCCCAAAGCATAACTGGGCACCAGAGAGGTCAAAGTGAGGATTAAGGTGGCAGAATTAACTAAAACCACACTTCTCTGTCAAACAGCTTTCACGTTGTTGCAAAACAGAAGGTCAATTACAGCAGCATCCAGAATGAAGCCATTTCCTAGCGCTGCATAGTTTCTCCATTGCATTTGTCTACTACCTTCCAAATGCCTCTCTTGCTGCAGTTTCAAAAAACCCCAGTTTTTAAAACCTCAGAAATCCCCAAAGTTGTTGGAAAACCAGTTTTATACCATTTCCCTGTCCTACTTATATTTGAACTATTCCAATATTAACACAGCTAATCCAAATGATCAACGAAGGACAAGCTGCTGCCAAACAGTGTCAGGGGTTTCCTCTCATGTGAGCAACCGAGCACTACAGAAACACTAACATGGAGGTAATTAAAAACACCCGTAAAATACAAATGTAAGTGGGCAGTGGGAATTGCCAGCACTGGGCAAGGGGGAAATGTTCGCTTTTGATCTTTCTTTAGTGTCATTTCAAGCCTTTGGCACTTGGCTGCTATCACAATCCAGAACCCAATCTTCAGAATTCACACTGCGTGGTATTTTTCTAATTACTCCGAAGAGCAGCTTTGGGGTTCACCCTTCACAAAACAGCTGTTCAGGCAAAGCATTCTTGGGGGATCTTTTACCAATTTCAACAGGATTCAGGCAAGACCATTCAACTACAATAACTTTTTTAAGAATTACTGTGGTTCTCATCCACAAAACACATATTCTTCATTTAATATTGCACCTGACAGGAGAGAACATCTTCCTAGAAACCCTAACTACCACACCTGCAGCCAAAATGTATAAGAACATTTGAAAAGCTTACAGTAACCTTGTGCAAGAAATGCTATTTGACAAATCAACATGAAGTACAGAGGAAACCTTAGGACTATCATGTTCATCTAGGTTTGGGGTTTGTTTCTTCGGTTTGGTTTGGTGGGCTTAATTTTCTTCTTTGATTTTTTAAAGACCATCGTGGAAAACAATTAAGGAGGGCACTCAAGGGAGGTGATGCTTTAAGGAAGCTCTTTTAGGAAGTTTGATAATCACAGGGAAAGCCTAACATCAAGGTTGTCTTTGATCACATTCTCTATTTAAAAAAAGCAACAAGTCTTCCACTTGACAGTGAACAGAGTGGAGCCCCAGTTAACCAGATCTGAAGGGTCATTTCTCCATCTCCTTCCAGCAGCTCTGAACCAGCTGGCTGGACCCCACTGCCTGCAAAAGCTGCAGTGCCAAGACTGCACCAGACAAAGTGCTGGAGTTAGCTAAGAATAAACTCACAGCTTTATGTCAGAGAAAGACAAGAAAAAAAGGAAAATGGATTCGAAAGGACACAGATAGTAGCAAGACTGGCTGGGTTTGTTTCTAACACTATGGATTTAAGTTAAAGTCAAAGAACGGAAACAAACCCAAACCAACTTGTGCAAAAGCCCAAGTTGAAAGCAGGGGTGGTGGGGAGGGAGGTGGGTTCACTGCCAAAACACTTCCCTACTACTTGCTTACAGTTGCTCACAATTGTTCTGGCTAGAATAAACCAATCTGCAGAACAGTAATTCCTTTGTGGGCAAGTCGTGGCCAAGATACTGCTTCCTTACTCTCGCTGCTGAGACCTATAGGGCAGCTTTATTTCACATACAGACAAACACCGAATAACAGCTCCCGATCTGCAAAGACTCTTCATAAAAGGAAACTCTACAGAGAGTAAAAGTATGCAGCTTTCAGCTGTTTTCATTCATTTTCTCAGTAAGAGAGAAACAATGTCCCTGACTGACCTGCACATTTGCAGTAATTACCATTCACTTAGAAAATTTGAAGTCACCTGCCGGAGATAATTGTATTTCAGACTTCTAATTAGTTTTCCATTGAAGTCCCAAATCTCTAACTTCCAAATAACTTCCATTCTATTACATGCTAATTACTAAGGACATGATTAATACTGTCATTGCAACAGTTCATAAGCACAAGCATGCCAAGTCACATACCAAGGCGTTGACATCCTCGGTTTTGTAGATCAACATCCGTATCTCTTCTGGATCACCACTGAAAATCGCTTGGACCAGAGGTGGCTGGAAAAATAAAACAGAAGGAGCAGCATTACAGGTTGGTTTGTTTTCTGTTTAAAATGAGAGCATATTATTCCTGCTAACCTTACTAATGCTGCCCGGAGACACTGTATGACCCTGCTAACAAATCATCAGTAAGAACAGTCAGTTTGTTTGAGAATAAACTGAGATCATGAGAATGTTTGTAGGTGTAATGAGCGTGTGGGTGCCCAAACAGGGACCCCCATTAGAACAGCATCAACACATAGTTAGCCCAGATGTTCACCTTGGCACGTAGAGGAAAACTACATCAGATACTGCTGCATGCTTGCCTTTGGCACAGACTGACGGCCATGCAGTACATATTTAGAAACAGAAAATTATGCAGATAATGAATTTCAGGGCAATTACTAAACCTCTTGTATTTTTTCATTGAATAAATATGCAATGAGTCTAGTTAATTTTAACCACCCAAGAAGCGAAATAATTATCTTATTGTTTTAAGTCTGTTATTATGCTATTATGACTTGGAATGCATAAATAAATAATCAGGCATACAGGAGAAACAATATGCCTGCTCATTCCTCTGGCAGTGCTGCCCTCGCTGTCCGTCAGTGGGAGGGGGCACTGCCCATGCTCCACCACTCCGTTACATGTCCAGAGCTGGCAGTTTCTAGACTTCTGCCTAGCTTTGCTCTGGAAGCCCAGCAGCACAGTTCCCAGTTATTAACCAAGCCGGCAGAACACCACCTGCTGAATTAAAAGAACAGCAACCTTGTTGCTTGAGACTCAAGAAAAGAGAGGGACAAGTTACAAAGGTACCTATCCACTGAAGTGTGTACTTGAAGCAGGTGGGGACCCAATTGTCACCGTCCCCCCTCCTGAAGGCAGCATGTGCTCCCCCCGGAGCTTCCTGCCCACCTCCAGGCTGCCTAATGGTTTGTGGTGCCACACAACTACCAGAATTTAAAATACCACAGCAAAATGGGAGCATACATGACTACTTCAGCGCAAAAAAAAAAAACCCAAAAAACAACCCACAACAGTTCTTAAGACTCTGCAGAATCTGTCTTGTAAACAAGTTCTCAAAATCTGCGCACGGGCTGGAAGAGCAGCAACAATACCGTTTTTTCCCAATCTTTTCACTGCAAAATTCATCATATTCAAAAATGGAAATACATCTCTTAAGCCGACAGTGTCTATTTTAAGACAGATTAATCTCCGAAGTCCCTGAGGAAGATTCACACTGGAATCTCATTCTTGCCGCTCCCTGACTGAAAAAGGACGAAAGCACCATCTTTTATCACAGCTGTCCACAGTGTTACATAGCACAGTGGATGTATGAGAAAGAAAAAAACATTGCATTTCCCTTGAACCATACAGCATGCTTCCTCACCAGCCTGTGTCAGAAACACCAGACTCTTCTCCCACTGGAGGATGCAAACCTCAGAGTCTGATCCATTCTCCAAACTCAAACAAATCAGAATTTATCTAAGAGTGAGGTGGTCTCGTTTCTGCATTTTTCTCTACCGACAGAAACCATGTCAAGCAATTCCCAGATCCTGTGCCCAGCAACACACTAATAAAAATTAGTATTTGTTAGACTTAGCACTAACAGCTATGGAGAACCAGTGGATGTTTATTGAAATAAGAGTGCTCACAACAAAGTACTTCCATTTACCATAAAATTTAGATACTATTTTATCAGGAAAGTGGAGAGCTCCTTAATTTCAAGCTGAATGGCAACATGACCCATTGACCAAGCAACAAATAGTCTTTGAAACCGCTTGGATATACAGCAGCACCCAACAAAAGGTACCAGCCAGCTCTGGAGATAAGTAAGCTGAGACTTCAGGAAGATGTACCAACACCAAGAGAAAAATTCAACAAACTTCAGATCTATTGTATTTTTTAAAATGTTCAAATAGTGTCACAGGTGGCATTTTCCTTTTAACCAGGAGAGAAAGCAAAGTACTGTGGATCATCAAGAAGGTTGACCCTTCTTCCATCTGCCAGAAATTTGAATCAAACACCTGGTTTTACAGGTTTTACCTTGATCTTTTTCATTAGCACCAGCTACATAACACAGAAAGCAGATTGAGAATATCATATTATTATACCTGCAACATATATAAAATCCTCATTCTCCAATCTCCAGGACATACCTGGGGGCATATCAAACTGGGGTTTGATGTGCAGAACCATATCTATGGTTCTGCACATCAAACCCCAGTACTTATTGTGCCTCTGAAGCAGGCTGTAAGTCTCAGGCTGCTGATAGACACAACCTTTGCTGGTTGGAGACTGCTGCCATATACCCCTTGTCCTTTTCAGACCTTTTTTGCCACAAATTTACTTTTTATAAAGTAATTGCAATGGAATCTACCACTGCTAGTAAGCAGTGACACCAAAAGAGAGAGATAACAGAGAAGGATCAGAGCCTGTAAATTGGAAAGAACAGATAAAACCAGCACAGGCTGATAAGCATCCCGAGTCACTGCTGTGCAGCTGATTTCTATCTCATGGTTTTACTTTGTGTTCAAAGGAATTAATTTTGAAGTGATAAGTGTTCAGGAACTTCTGATACATATGAAGACAGGTTTCAGTGTAAGATGCAGAGTCATGTATGACCTGTTTAGGAAAAATATGTCTGAAGTATGTTGCAGCATGGCTGCTGTAATTTGAGGTCAGAGCTGAGAATGTGCATCTGCATCCCTCAGTGCGATGGAAAAAGTATTGCTGCATCCAGCAGCTGACAGTGATGAAACAGAGCTTGGGCAGTTACTTACGGGTTGATGATGGAAGCTCAGTGACCCGGACAGATTACTTTCCTGATCTTAGTGATAACCATGTCCATGCATGAATGACCTCTACTTTAAATAACTTGGTTTAAATTTATTTTAATTCCTGAAGGGCAGATAATGACAATTCCTAATTATCAAAGAAGGATACAGCATATTTTTGGAAATAATTTCTAAAACCTGTGACAGCATCTTTAATGGGTTATTTCATTAACAGAAATATTTTGCTTTAAAATTATTCAGATTCAGCAGTTGTTAAACACTCAGAATTAAGAGAGAAAAAAAAAAAACCAAAGAAAGCACAGAGCTAACTATTATTAGAGTTAAGCAAGGGTGCAGGTTGTGGAATGATGAAGAGCTGCTTCATCAGCTCAGCTCTCCAGAGCTTCCAAATTCTTAAAGGGCGCTTCAGTTGGGAGTGTGCACATTTCCTCCTGAAAATACAGACCAGCAGCTAACAAAACCCTTCCCTGTTAATTTTTCTATAGTTATTACAAAACTCACCAATAATCTTTACTGCAGTGTCCTCTACTTGTGCTGTGGCAAGCATTACAGTAAAAACAAAATTTTATCTACAGACCTCTCCCAGTGTTGGATCACATCTCTACCTTTGCTGTATATGGGGCAATAATCACTAGCTGGACTTTGGCAGGTAAGTTGAGCTCACTGAACTGAAGGCATAATGATTATTTCAGCCATGGAGAGCTTAAACCCAACGTGTAAGAACATCCCATGACTCAGATGGTGTCCATGAAGCCAACAAGCCACACTGGCAGAAAAAAAATCCAGTCTCGGGAAATTCTCCTCCACGGATCTGAGAGCAGAGAGGAAAGCCAAGACTATTATGAAGCGTCATTTCCAGCTCCCTGAACCCCAGAGGAGATGAAATATTTAAGTGGACTCTCACGAGCATCATTTTAATTACCAAGTCTGATGTGGGCGCTAAAGCTCCCAGCAAACCACTTAGTATTTTCATCAAGTAACTGTGACATATATTAAATACATTGTCTTGACTTTAGACATCCTGGCTCACTAACAACTTATTTAAGCCAAATTTTCATCTGACAGGACCTGGAGGTGGATAGGTAAAGGATGATCGATTCCCCTGCTTGTCTGATATAATATACTATCATTTGGTCTTGTGAGTGAGAAGAAGTGAGGTATCGATCCTTTATTTGTTCTAATTGCATTGCATCAAGTTCCTGGACTAAACTCTTGGATACGTCCATACACTCATTCCTGGGTAACTGGCAAGACAAAGCAGCAAGACACATAATCATTTCAAAGTGGTATTGATTCTGTCAGTGTTTTGCCAAACACCTCTCTCTTTCTGCAGGTACCCCCATTAATCAAGATTACAAGGTTGTCTGCAATGTCACATCGCGTACATCTAATTCCTTCCACTGGTCACCACACAAACCTGCTCCTCTTCCCAGTTTTGATCTGTGCAGAAATGATTAAACAGTGATCATTTCTAACAGGCCCTGCAGTCTATTTCGCTTGCATCAGTGGTTAACTTTTTACGGTGGTTTAGGAATCAACTGTTGGTAAATACAAAAAGGCATTTATCTATTGCTATGATTTCAAAGACAACATCTCTGATATTGGAATTTCTACACACTGGTTTCTGACAGCAAAGGACTTTCACAGAGCTGGTATTTGGAGAAGAATGGCCTCAGAGGGCATTTCACAGACTTTTTACTGAGCGACTCCTAAGGAACACTTGACCAAGCTACTGAAAGGTCTGTAGAGAGAACCTAATCCGTAAATAGGGAGTACTGGTCCTCTGGAAGCACTATGGCAAACTGACAGCATTGTGCAAGCCTCAGACAAGTATATGAGCCCTGGTCATTTCTACTGACTAGATCAATAAATACCCTGTACAGAGCAGTATTTCAAACATGGCAGGGAAAAAGCCGTTCAATTAATTTAATTCTAGCTTCTTATGTGCTCCTATTTTTTGCAGACTACCCTGATTATTTATAAGGACTGCACATAGCCCAAGGCAGAAAGGACAGCACAAGTGCTGACACACTGCTACTTATTTCAATTTTTTCCACTATGTTTCCATGCTCAAGGGCCAACAATCTACATGACACAGGGAGGCATTAAACAAAACATCAATACTCCCAAAGTAAGAAAAACTCTGGGTAGACAGCTCTTACAAACTTTGAGAGATTTCTGTGTTGGTTTTAAGCTACTGTTTGAAGGACACAAAAGAACTGTGTTCTGATGCTTTCCTCAGACCAGTGACTTTGTAACTCGCTGCCACACTGCACAGCTCTAAGTTGCTTAGAGGGATGTGCTGTTTAGAGGGATGTGATGGACATTAAGTTTCACTGCAAGAAGTGTTAGGGGTTTTTTTCTGTAATAGCTCCCCATTTCTCTCCATGTCATTTATAACAGCCTCTTTCTATTTGACTTCTCCAAAACCTCAGGCTACATTCATCCTTCAGACTATAAAGAGGACTTCAGCATCGATGGCGTGAGGCACACAGGAAACGCTCTGGGAGCAGTAGGGAATCAATCACTGCTTCATTTGCTGTTACTCTCTCCTGAGATTAGGAAAAAACCTCAAATTCTAACTAGAGCATACATTTAGTGTCAAGAGCAACTTTGTACGTAAAAGCTTCTAACGGAAGAGCTGCTGCAGGGGGCTGTCTGCCTTTTGGCCGGTCAACCCAGCATCTGCTCAACCTGTCCACAGCCTCAGTGCCCAAGAGCCTGTCCTCACATCAGTCAATAGAAATGGCAACTTCATCAAAACACAAAGAAACGCTCAGTGGACATATGTGAAAACACCCCACCGCACACCTACGCCTACCAGCCTGGTCTAACCCTGCGGGACGGGCATGCAAGGGCATCGATGGCATCAGCAAGGGTGTCTGCAAAGTCAGTCAGAGTGCTATAAACAAGGCTAGTTCTGTATTCGGTGCTTTCTTCCCCCTCCCAAAGACTAGTTAAATGCTCAGTAACACAGAAGTCGTTCTGGATGTTCAGTAATTGTTCACAAATGTCTGAATAATTCATGTTATGCTAATACGGTCTGTAGGTAGTTGCCACTTAGGCGTGCACTCAGTCTTTCCCGTAGTGGCTTCAAAAATGAAGGCTCCAGTATTTCCAGAAACAGAAATAGTTACAATATGGCGATTCTAGCATTCTCATCAGTATCACTATCGCTGGGGTCATTAAAAAACCTGAGTTTAATCAACGGCACACATCGCTAGTTTGGCGATGATTAAGCGCAAGCTACCAAACAGCTACAGAAACAGAACAGCTCCAACCTTACTCTGCTGGAGAGCTGGGTAGGCTTGAGCAGACTGTGAAACCTCTGGGCATTGTGGCCGAGGGGAGGGCCTGTGTCCTGGGAGGACTCCCACCCCTCCGGCTGAATTCATCTGCGAGCTGGGTGTTCGGTACTGAGTTGAAGCAGTAGCAGTAAAGATGACTGAAAACAAGACTGATCACAAACTGAAAAACACCTTCAATGAAGTCTCCTGCTTTGAACATGGCTTACACCATGTTTTGAAAAGGACAACCTGAACCCCCTGGAGCATGGCCTGACCTTGAGAAGAGGCCATCACAACAGAGAATCATGGAATCACTCAGACTGACCATTACCCTTGCAGTGCCAAGTCCACCACTAAACCATGTCCCACATCTACACATCTTTTAAATATCTCCAGGGATCAACCACTTCAGAGTTAGACCTTTGCAATGGCAAACTGGCCTCGGGACTGGAAGCAAAGATTGGACTCCCACAGGCTCCCTGCTCCCAGTCAGCAGGATCTGGAGGGCTTTCGTTTACACCACACCCACAAAATTCCACATCTCTAGCAAGATGGAGGAGTCAACAGACCTGATTTTATAATTAAATATAATCACAATTAATCACTTAGTAAGTGATGTGCAAACCAGAATATACTTCAATTCCCTCCCCATATGCATGCTGCTCACAGAGTAATGATAATAAACCTGCTTCATACCCCTGCACACCCATCACCCCCTGAACCCTTCATGTTTTGGTCTTCTCTGTGCCCAGCCCTTTCCCCATCTCTATAACTTTCTCCAAGAGATTTAAACCTTTGCCTCTCTCTCTGCTGTCCCACTTCCATGCTGGAGGTGGAAGTGATGCACACTTAAACACCTTAAAACTGTAAATGCACACTTGCACTTCAAGCAAGTTGGAAAGAAAAAGAAAACTAGCTGGGGAAAAAGTATTCAAATATTTAGAGACAGCTGAAACTAACACGTTTATTTAGTCAAGCTTTCGTGATACTTTAAAAGGAAAATGGTTGGATTGACTCTGCTTGTGCAACGCCGGATCAAGCCCGGTATTTCTGTTCGCACAATTTCTGATATGCCGTTCCGGAGGTGCAAAACAAGCCTCTTGGCAGATCTATTTCTGGTTGCTAGCTTGGCTCCAGATTTTGGCTGCCTCCCATATTTCATTACAAAGCCTATCAACTGCCCAAGAATTGCTTATGTTTCCAGGTGAAGTGAAGGTTACATCCTGCCATTCCTGGAATTCTGAAATTCCGCTACACACCAAATGTGCTCTGAGTGGCTCATGTTTTGTTAAACCTATCAGTTCAAGGCACCAAAATAACTCACAGCATGTTAAATTTAGACCACTTCTGAAAAGGAAAAGAGCTAAGCATGTTGAATTCAGCTTGTCCAGTGCCCTTTCCTTCATTCTCATTGCTGGAGGCTGTCCACTGGTCTTGATGTAAGTGGTGGGTTTTGGCATTCAGGGTTGGGGGTGGTGTGAGGTTTTTTTAAGTGCCAGCAGATTGTATCAGAAAATTAGTTAATAAATACCATCTTGAAGTCCCATTAATCAAGTGGAGACAAAGACTCAGCATGCTGCAGACTGGTTAAAAAAAGAAAGCATTTTTTAAAGAAGACAAAAATAAACAGAGACATGACATTTGCTACATTCACCAGCATTTGTTACCCATTTTCATGGAGAGAAGTCTGTTGCAGACAGCATAACAAAATCTATTGGAGTACCTACAAAAGATTGAGGATAATGGATCTAATGGTATCCTGCATTTTTCTTGTCCTCTTGAATTTGTTTCTCTGAAGTTTCTTGAGGGTTTGTCTTGATACAAAGTGTGTGTTGTATAATATCTCACAACAGACATATCAACGACACCATTAAATAACAGTCATGGGATTGTAATGGCAGTACCAAAAAAAGAACCCAATTCTTTTTATACATTCCCAGCAGCGAGTGCTGCACTCTGATTCATTTGAGTACTTGCTGTCACATCGATATTTCGCCTCCCAGAGCTTTCCCCTTCACCCTTCCCTTTTTTTTTAATCCTCCCCCATAATCTATCTATCATCTTGGAAGGAGTGGGGAGGAAGGCCTGGCACCAAGGCGGTGTTTCTGAACAAGAGGACAGCAGAAGATCACATCTCTGAGGACATACATTCCCACTGATGTAAATCAGTTCAGATGAGCTCCAAGCGAGAGGCGCTGCGCCACACTGCACCACCTGCTTTCCAAAGAGCCCAGTGCTTTCTCCCTGCCCAAAGCACGGCTGAGAAGTGGCCAGGCAGCACCAGGTTATGGACCTCAAGAGAAGTAAAATGGCCAAGAGCAGGACAGAGCAACAACAGCCCCGGTGACAGGTCTGCTCCTTGCTAGAGATGTAAGAATAACGCAGATAGGGATGAAGCTCAAAAAACATTCAGCCCCACCAAGGGCTTCATTTCCTGCTCACTTGTCCGGCAGCAATTCAAACACATTTCAAGCACACCAGAATTCTGGCTGATTTCAAAGGTCTTGCATTCCAGAAGCGGGGGAAAAAGGCAATGAAAGCAACTCTGTGCCCAGGGAGAATGTGCTGGGGAGCAAATAGGTTCTCACAGGCTGCAGCTGTCCACCTTAAGTGATACATCTCCTGCATTCAGTGGCCCCACATCCTCTAGAGATTGCTGACATCCTGCCGCCAGCTGAGGGTACCAGCAGCAATGGCAAACAAGAACAACAAAAAAGAGAAGGGGGGCGGAGAGAGAAACGGAAATGTTGCAAGTTTATCTTCTCTCAGTTTATGAAGCCCTGCCTGACCCCTCTGTTCCTTGCAGAGGTAAACCTGAGGAAGGACCTCTACACACATGCAAATCTCTATGTGTACTGTGACTAAGTGCTGTATCTCACACACGCAGCACGCACTGATGTTCATCCTACGCTCTAATAAAAATCCTTTCATTTCTAGAAAATTAACCATGATTTAGACAACTGTAAAGCAACATCTGATCCTGCAAGTTCTTAGTAAGATTAGGACTTCCGCTGGTTAACGGTGCCTGGTTTATATTATTGTACACACAAAGAAAGCAGCTATGAAACAGAGAGTGTCTTAATAAATTTGCAGATACTTCTGAACTACAAGCGACTACAAGGATGTTGGAGGGCAGGATCAGAATTTACAACCACCTCGACAAGTTATACAAACAACTGGGTGAAGGGAGATGAGAACACTGTCCAGCATGGAGAACACAGCATGCCTCTAAGCAAGAACCCAGAGCTGTTACACAGTGATTATGTACAAGAACAAATCTGAGACTGCATTTTACTAACGGAACAAGGTTATGAAAGAGGAAGAGACCTTAAAACAGGAATATGGTTTGCAAAACACACAGCAGTCCTTCCACACTGCTCAGTACTGCTTTGGCTGCAACTGCAGTGAGACAGTTTGGGGGACCAAACGGACAAAACAGTGCTCTAAAACATGATTTACAGGGAAAATCTCAAGAGATCAGAGCTATTCAGCCTACACAGAAGAAAATTTAATGGGAGCATGAGAATAATTTGCAATACATAAAAGGGTGTCACTAAAAGAAATCATGTTTTTCACATCCAAGGCATACAGAGCGTAAATGGCTGCATATAACGAGGATGCATTTCTGCTCTGTTAAAGACAACACTAACATTCAGGTCTGAATCTGACTTGCTCAGTGTTACCATCATGTAACAGGTGAATCTTGCTCAGGAGGTTCAAGTGACTTCCCCTTGGGTTGCAGATGACACACAAAGCCTTCCCACCACCTGCCTCAGCACTTCAGTGTGGCTCATACCTCTGGTGAAGGAGTGCCATCCCAACAACTGTCCTCCCGGCAGCTCCAGAAAACCTACGGAAAATTTCCCGACTTCCTTCCTCATATGTAGCCAGTGTCGCATACACTTCAGAAGGCATTAAACACTAATATATATGCTTCCTGATTTCTTTTAGAGGGTCATTGAGCTCACACTGCTCTTGAAGAGCACCATGGTCAGCTATTACTTTTTTCGTAAAATGGTACAATCCTTTGCAGATTTCAGTCGCTACCATTCGCCTTCTGCACAGCTAGTATATAAAATTCAGACTAAAAATTTTTAACTTCTAAGGCTGATGACAGTGTTATTTCCATTAATAGCAGAGTAACTATGTGTGAACATGCAGATCAGTCCATAACAGCATTTCATCTCTTCCTTTGCATTAGGCATGCTACAGTTGGCATGGAGCTCTGCTCAACAACTGAAGCAGATGTTTTACCTCTATTTTCAATCTGGAACAGATTAGCAAAGTTAGCTCGATTCGACATATCCTGACGATATCCTCGTACTCATCATCAACCAAACTACTGAAGCTGACAGTAAAGAAAATAAAAATCAGGCTTTGCTGATAAATGCAATGTCAAGTAGCCAGGCCAAGAAATGAAGCGGAAATTTAAAAAGGTTTCAAATTGGATTCATTACAGAAACCAGCTCCGGATCTTCCAAGCATGATGCCTCTGGCTGTGACAAATCCGGCAGCTTGAAAATGACTTTGTACAGACTGAAAAGAATTAAACTGAAAGATGAGCCTGAGAACTGTAATGAGCTATTACACTCTTCTTTCCAAAAAAAGTCACCATCACAAGTTATGAACACCTTGGTCTGGATACCCTACAAGATGTCTCTGAGCCTACTCCCACAGTTTAGAGAGTCAGTGAGAACCTTCTGTTCATCACACACACAATCCCATGCATTAAACTCATCTCCATATCTCAGAAAAATTCATCTTGAATGAGAAGAATCAGTCAGAAGCATAAGCATACGCATTCTCACCAGATGAGGAAATATTAGAATACAAATCTTCCTCCTCCTACTTCTTCCCAAGGAGCTTCCAGCCACAGACACAACCCCTTGATGAGACCCTTCAGCACGAGGCAAGAAAGTGGCTCAGTACCCAGGTGGAGAGCACAGACAACTTGTTTTGCACATGCAGCGCTCTTCACTATCACTTCCAGTTCCTGCCGCAGTGTCGTACAGAGCCCAGCTATGTTAGAGACCCTCTCTCTGCCAATATTACATCTAGACACATTGATCCCCTCTGGCCAGGAATGATCATTGCCCAAGCAGGGGTGCTGATCCATGGAGTGGTGCTCCCAGTGAGGTCAGGACAAGCAACATGCCCCACTCCTTTCCAAGCACAGGCCCATAAAAGCCACCTTGCAAGAGAGGAGGGCAAAGCACGTCAAGTGAGCAAAAGGGAACACAAGAGAGGTAAAGAGTGTCATCCATTTCAGATGCCCCTCTCTAACACAAAATGCTCTGGCAAGTCAGAAGTAGGGGAAGGAGCAAAACAAGAAAAAAAAAATTCTAATTTTTACAAAACGCTTTTTAATCCCAAACTGCTGGTGCCATTTTTAACCAAGCTCAATTTTTTATTTTGCTAGAGAGAGACCATGGCTTATTAAAGCTGAAAGTTAATTAGACTTGAATAGCTTAACACTTAAGCCTCTCATTTATTTTTTGTGAAGCATTCCATTTCAGAAATGACTCTTCTGCCTTGTTTTGTCATGCCTCGGGAGTCTGACGCTGAAAGGAATCCTCGCAGAAAACTGCAAAGCTTAAAAAAATATGGGGTGGGTTTTGTTTTTTTTTTTGTAAACAAAGGTTTAATATGAAGAAACAAAAAATCTGTATCTTGAATCTCTAAAGATTACATCTCATGATCTCCTCTCCAGTTCTTTTGTAAATATCCCTGT
>VXBZ01003087.1:289-20012 GCA_013399135.1 Heliornis fulica
CGATCCCCAACCTATACTGGTACCTGGGGTAGTTCCTCCCCCCATGCAGGACCCTACACTTGCCCTTGTTGAATCTCACTAAACAACATCCTGCCCAACTCTCCAGCCTTTCTAAATCCCCTGTCCTGGCTGTGTCCCATCCCAGCTTCCTGAGTGCCCCCCGCCTTCTTGATAAGAAGAACTGTGAAGTCCTTAACTGCTTGCCAACAACTAGAAACATCGGGGTGTTATCAGTGGTGCTGTCATCCTAACTCCCAAACCCAGCATTCCACCAGCTGCTAGAACAAAAATTTACCCCAGAAACCAGGACAGAGGACACCCACAAACTTTCAACTCATCTCTCGTCTGCTCCTGGACAGAACTTAACACATTCTAGCTGCTCTTTCACATAAACAGCCACTCCACCTCCTCTCCTTGTTGGCCTATCTTTCCTGAAAAGGACACAGTCATCCATGGCCACTTCCCAGTCACTTGAGTTGTCCCACCACATCTCTGTAATTGCTGCTAGGTCATACCCCCTTGTCCATACGTGGATTTCTAACTACTCCCGTTTATTCCCCATACTGTGTGCATTGGTGTACAGGCATTTCAGAGAGCATGCTGAGCGCACCGTTTTTGCCTTAGGGGTGTGTGAGATCTTCTGGTTCTCATTATTACCAGAACTCTGCTCCACTGATGGGAGCCCCGCAACAACCCCACCCCCCTTGGAATCTAGTTTAAAGCCCTGTGGATTGGGGCAGCTAATTCTCTCCCTAGAACCCTACCCACCCTGGATGATAAGGCCTTCCCTCATAGTCCTTTCAGGCCTGATGTCTTGTAAAACCAGCCATGCCCAAAGAAGGCAAAGTCCTGCTTGTAGCACCAGTCCCCGAGCCACAAATTTATAGCCTGAATCCTTCTGTTCCATTGTGTATCATATCCCAAAACTGGAAGGAGGGAAGGGAAAATAACTTGTGCCCCAGAGTCTCTCAGCAACTGTCCCAAGCCTTGAATTCTCTCTTCATTCCTGTCAGACTATGGGATGCAGCTTCCGCCCCCACACCTGGAAGATGAGCAGTGGGTAATAATCCATTGACCCCACCAGGCTAGGGAATCTCTCAGTAATACCCCTGATTCATGCTCCAGGAAGACTGCAGGCCTCCCTGTGATTAGGGTCAACTTGGCAAGTTGGGCCCTCTGTTCCCTTAAGAAACGGGTTTCCAACAATGATGACTCATCTCTTCTTCTCCTTAGGGAGGTTGTTTTATGGCCAGGAGAGCTCTCTGCCTCCAGTGAGACCTCCGGTATAGTTTCCTTCCAGACACCTCCTTATGAGGCTGGTCACCTTCCTTCAGGGCCTCATATCTGTTACTCTGTGGGACCTGGAGAGGTGAGGCAGGTGAGGCAGGCAAGGCAAGCACCTGCCTTCTGCCTTTGCCATGAACCTGCCTCCACTCTTGCCATTCATTTATGTTTCTGCCTTCCACAAGTTTCTAGTAAATTCTTGCAGAAGGCACCCTGGTAGCCTTCCCACTACCACAGCCTTTCTAAGTAAACCAAATACATTAGGCCGCTCTGCAGTCAAGTCACTTTCCTCATCCAGTGTTGCTTATGTGGCAAGTTTCTCATAATCAAATTTCTCAGACCTCAGTTCTGACCTGATGGAAGTGACTGAGTCCTCCCAGATTTGACAGAAATATTTTGTGGGAATGAAGATGCAGGGCAGGGCAAGGGGCTGACTCACTTCTCCAGAACAATGGGAGGGAGAGGAATGGCTGGAGGCAGAACAAATGCTCAGCACACACATTGCTCAACAGAGGAAACACCACTGGACAGAATACTTGAATCAATCCTCTTCATCTCTGCCATGGCATTACCAGGATAGGAGGGAAATGTTGCCACTGCTTCTTTGAGTGGTGCAATTGTACCACAGACTGTGCTCTTCAAAGCAATCACAGAATAACTAGGTTGGAAAAGACCGTTAAGATCATCGAGTCCAACCATACCTGTTCTCTCCTAAACCATAATGTTTAACTGACCATCTCCTTTCCTACTTATGATCACCTGTCTGCTACCAGATTATTTTGCATGGAAAAATGTTATCAGGAGACCTGGCAACATGTTTTCAACTGTCCTGTATGCACCTTTAGCAACTTCAGACAGATGTCACAGCAAATAAATTCTCATGGTTGACTCACACATAATCACACACACAGTCACAAGGTTGGAAAAGGACATTTAGATCATCAAGCCCAATCGTCCCTGTCCTCTCCTAAACCATATCCCTGAGCACCTCATCTACCCATCTTTTAAATACATCCAGGGATGGTGACGCCACCACCTCTCTGGGCAGCCTGTTCCACACCCGACAACTCTTTCAGTGAAGAATTTTTTCCTAACATTCAATCTGAACCTGCCCTGGCACAGCTTGAGGCCATTTCCCCTTGTCCTATCACCTGTCACTTGGCTGAATGGACCATCACCCAGCTCTCTGCAACCTCCTTTCAGAAAAATATAGGCAGCAATAAGATCTCCCCTCAGCCTCCTCATCTCCTGACTAAACAACCCCAGCTCCTTCAGCTGGTCTTATTGAGGTTTGTTCTCCAGACCATTCACCAGCCTGACTGCCCTTCTCTGGACCTGCTGCATGACCTCAATGTCCTTCTTGTAGTGTGGGGCCCAGAACTGAATGCAGTTTCAGCTTAGGTCATAGTGGCCTGAGATAAAATGAGATGAACTGCACCATTGGATTGAAGGTGTTAAAAGGTCACAGCATCAGATGAGAGGCCTGGGTATGACAGTCTAATTAAACATATCAGCAAGGTGTACTCAGTCTGACAAGAAACTGTGGCATGTTCTACAGCTGGGCTGTACATGAAGCTGGCTGCCACTGGTCCCCACAGCAATGGTGCCACATATACCACGGGGGGAAGCCCCTGAGCTGTGTTTCTGCAAGTTTCTGACAAAGGCCAAGAATGTATTCTGCAAGATATGCCTGAGTTACCTCAAAATTTGCTAACTCAGATAGCCATGGCAACACAGATGCAACATGAAGATAGGATATTTAAAATAGTTTATTGCCTAGATTTTATATTTCTCAATTATGCTGCTACAAGAAGATGTCTTACCCAGTTTGAAACTGTTCTGGGAATGTCTGCCTTAGGTATGCTAACATCCTGCCTGTAACATAATCCTGTGCCATATCCATGTACTTTCTGTATTGTGCTGTACTGATTCAAAAAAGTACCAAATAAAATTTCTTGCAGCTGCATAATTTACTCAGAGGACAAATGCTTTTTGTAGTCTCACACACTGTGTATCTTTGACTGGACAAAGTTCAATACTGCATGAAGGGCACAAAGCAGCTCATGATAGAGAAATTAGTATTTCCTCATAATATCAGGGGTGCCTCACAAGCATGAAAAATGGAAGAGAGAAAAATACAAAAGGTCAAGAAAAAATGTCAAATTATTCACTTTCCAAGCAAAAACCTGTCAGATTCTGAAAATACAAAAGCCATCTGCCCACATCCTCGAAACTTGCATTTTACTCACATACAAGGAAATTAGCAATTTATTTTTAAATCTGATTGTTGGTTTTGGGGTTGGGGTTTGGTTTTTTCCATGTTTAGGCTTCTTCTTGTATCTCACACAGTATTATTAAAATCTTTTTCTATTCTGGATGTAACGTCAGAAATGCATATATGTTCCAAAAGACAAGAATTTTATATGGACTAAAACAAGAGCTGCCACCTTAGATAAAATCTGCATTCATGAAAGAAAAAAAGTTCTCATTTGCATTAGATTATTCATAAAAAGCCCAATTATATAACTCAGTGTAGGCCTGCTGAATTTTCAGTGTATCAAAATTAATGACATACATCAGAGCGATTTTGCACGAGCCAGTGACTTTTCTCCTTCACAGGTATATTTAAACATTCAGATGCACTAGAGAATTACATTATTAAACATGTGGCAAAGTATATTAAAAATGAACTGCTCTGATGCTGAGAGTTTGTTAGGTTTGCATAGCAATTCCCTTTCTGATGCTTGCTAATTGATTGTTGCTATTACTTCGGACTAAATCACTTAACTGTCTGATCGGTGGGGAAGGGGGAAAGGAAGAGTGAAGAAATCTCACCAAAGCAATGCCTTTGGGCAATATAGAATGGGAACTTTCACTGAAGTCAGCTGTCTCCTCCATCATTGCTCTGGCATTGTACCAGTACCCTCCAGAGACTGCAAAAGGCCTGTGCCATCTGAAACCGGTCATCATATTGATACTGCAACACGGTCAGAGCATGCACAAAGCACTGGCACAAGATGGTTCCCCCATCCTACAGCAGCAAGAGCCCTTCCCTGTCCTTAACTCCCCATCAGCCTCAGAAGCAGCAAATCCACTGCCTCACAGACTTCACTCCACCAGGTCTCAGTTCTCACACGTGCTTGCAGCAGATACACACTGCAACGCAGATCTTCCCAGGAACAATACACCATGTTATCCCTGGATATGTGGCAGTCTCACGGTGGCTGTGTCAGGGCCCTGGATGAGAAGTTGTTGCCCTTTGACATCAAGGATCACTACCTCCCAGTGCTGACAGGACAGGTGGGTCCTTCAGGCACCCGTGGCACAGTGATGAGGCAACAAAGCTGTTGCTACCACCAAACCTGTGTTTTGCCCTAGACCCTCTGCAGCACGGGATGTTAACTCATATGCACACACAAAACTTCCTTGGGCACTCTGGACCACTCTTGAGGAGAAGAGTTGAATGTGATCAGCTCACCCATGGCTAATGGCTGCCTGCCTACAGCATGGTCCCCCAGGATGAGGCACCTATCTGGTGGCAGTTGTCCCTCTAGTGTAACCTGTGAAAGAAGCAAGTGTTTAAAAAGGTGCCACAGCTGTGAAAGAGCTGACAGGGATGTGAGCACATTCCCTCACCTCCCCTGCATCAATTAGCTGTCAGGGAGCAGGACAGAGTTACCCTGCTATCGAATAGCTGTCAGAGTGTGTGACAGTGTTACCCCACCATCTAACAGCTGTCATGGACTGTGACAGCACTACCCCACCATTGAAGCTGGTCTATGCAGGAAGCCTGTGGCAAACCACGTGGCACAGTGTGTGCAATGTCTAGATAATGGGGAGAAAAAAAGAGGTGTTTCTACAGAAATAAACCAGGTAAGTGCAGAGATATCAATAAACCTGTAAAAACATGTAAATGTATTGTGGTTGAATTGTGTAGGAAAGTACTGGTGATTTAAAAGTTACATACTTCACTGATCCTCCCAGCTTTCCTTCTTCTGGGGTACAGGACAAGCCACTCTTTGTACAAGTCATCACATCCTTGGTGATCAGGCCTTCAGCTAATTGTATAGAAAGAAGTGTGCACAAATGGACACCTGTCTGAAAGAGTCTGAGGTTATATAGAATATCTTTGGTTTGGCATGGAATACCAGTAAAAGAATCTGACTGGAAAGGATCTGCATCAGAGGACCTGACATCTAAAGAACACTGAGGCCATACAAATAAATTTTTATGGTCTTTACAGTGCTACAATCAGAATCAAGCAGAAGATCAGGCTCTTATGTCACCTGCAAAACTGGTACCTTTTCTGTTTGAGAAGGCAATAGAGGTGAGAAGGATAGGAAAATGGAGAGACAGTCTGTATCCTTTCCTAAGCCTGTGAACTCAGTAAGGTTTTCCATTGCTAACATGCAGTGCTGTCCAATTTCTCACCTTTAGAGATATGCTGCTTCATAAAGCAGGCTGGAATAACTGTCTCCTTCCTTCACCTACCCAGGAGAGACTCTGTCCTCCACCACTGGCCAAAGTTCTTTAAAATAGCAGCTTCTCATAGTATCAATTGTGAGATAATAATATATATTCATATCAATTCACATAATATCAATTATGTTCCTTTTGTCTCACACTTCCTGAAGTCCTTCTTTCCTACTAAAGATAACACCCATCTCAATTTAAGTTATTCTCTAATGCACTTTGTGCTCTTGCTCTTTCCCAAAAGACCAAGAATCCTCAGATATGAAATACCAAACGCATCACAAAATCAGAGCAATGTGATTAAATGTAGTAGGCCCGATCTTCAAGATACAGAAACTGGTATAACTCTGCTGAAACCCTTGGAATTAAGCTAGCTTAAATTAAGTAAAAGATGAAGGACCTGGGCCATAGGCCAAATACACTTACTTTTTAGTCTCGTTATTTGAAGAGGAGGAATGCAGTATTCAGTGCTGGGAGATGTTGTGTATGTTTAAAAGAGGTTAAATTTCTTTGTGGCACTTGCATTCCCTTCATCTAATAGTTCCTTCACTATCACACACACTGTTTCTATCAAATACCCACGTGACTTTTACAGTGACTTCTCTCAGAGTCTCTCAGTCACACTGGTTATAGAAGCACAGATGGAGGTGCGTTTGAAAAGGCAGAGAAGTGTGTTGTCTCGTGGTTTGGTTTATGAAAGAACAGACCCCTCAAGCCTGCAATAAGAGATGTGGAGACCTGAGGATTTTGACAAGAGCTCTCACACTGTAATTATGTGCATTCAGATACAATACTTCTAGTCACCCCTATTAAGATTCTTCATCCTCCACCAGCTGGAGATGTATGGTACATAAGAGGACCATTTGGGATCAAGTGGCTGTGTATTACATTCTCCATGCAAAAATATTAATTCTGCATTCACTAAAAAACCACAAACAAACAAAAAAACCCACACAAAAGACACCACAAAATCAAACAATACCAAATCAAACTCCCAAAACACAAAAAGCCTGGAGAACTGCTAAGTCTTCTTTCCCCTCACTTTTATCCAGCTAGAAGATAAACTCCAGATTGAGAACCACATGTAGTAACCATTAATAAAGAACAGAAGATGGCAGAACTCTGAAAGACAGGATCAGTTTGTAGAAAACCACAACAAAATTTAATCTGTGCTTAGGCTTCAGAATGCATGTGAGGCACACATATCAGAAATTCATAGCACTGAAGTCTTCAAGATAGCACATTCAGGGCAATTAAATCCTCCAGCACTGGAACTTGAGAACACCAGGATGCCACACAAACACAAAATTGACAGCAGCTGCCCATTCATGACAGGTATAGGTCTTTCACAGCTTTACACCTGAAAATCTGATGGTGTGAGTTCCTGAGTGTTAACATTTCACCAGCACTCACTAGAAGTTGCAGCCATAAGCTGAGTATTATTAGTCCTTCTCCAGTTACTGCTGACCCACAGCAATAAAAATTAATTTTCTTCCCGATGAATACTTTCACCTTTTAGTGGCTTAGACATGTGTCAGGAGCCAGGTCCTGTATACTAGTGTGGGGCCTTCAACATAGACAGATGAAGTGAAAGGACTGTAGAAAGCTCACAATGAAGAATAAACTCCTCTACTGATGTAGATCTGTAAACTTTGCCTGTGCATTTAAATGTTTCCTCCTGTGGCTGCCTACATCCATCAAAAAATAAAAATACCCAACACCAATTCTAACAAGGCAGTATGGATTATCATCTCACCCTCATTGATATGCCAGCCACTGCCACCTGTGTGAAGAATGTGCTCCAAACAATCTGGTTAGAGTCTGCTTTTAATTATCCAGTAATTTATTTTGCAATGTGGCAGGTTCTGTTCTGTTCAGCAGCTGATTTTTGCCCTGCAATAATTTGGTTTTATGATAAAAGAACTTCAAGGTCAATAAAGACAGGTAAAATGTTTAAATTGTTTAAAATATGAATTTAAAAATAAAGTGGATGAGTAAACACATTTCTCATGGTTCTGTGTTAGTAGTGTGTAGACACACTTTTGTCTTGACATATGCAGGCTGACAGCATCTGTGCCATATTTTCTTCTGCAAGTAGCAAGCAGGGAGGATGGAATATTTGTTTGGATCTTTTTTTAAGCTATCTTTATATAGTACACATCCAACAGGCATACACAAACTTGAATCTACATAACCCTTGTTTTTCCTCTCCTTCTCCAAAGCAAATCCTGAATATGTTTCAGATTTGTCATTGTTTAATATCAGGAGACCAGAGTGCTGTGCATGCCCCTGAGCTGTCAGTAGCAAAGACAGTCAGCTTTAACCAGGGGCAAAACAAGGGAGGGTTAAATACGGGCCTTAACTCTTGCACCAGCCTGGTATCAGATTGCATTGTCAAAAATTTAGCATTTTGTTTGCCGACATTTTTACTAAAGGTTGCTCATTTGTTGCCCCTCTGTTGTTTTCTCAGGCTAATCTTTTGGGATAGCAAGGACAGCTGGCTTCCTTCTCAGACATACTGCTCACATGGCTGGGTGTGAATGGGCTTCTCTAGCTTCCTAAAAGCTATTCCAGTTTTGGCCTTCGCGGTGAAAACAGACTGTTGTACAGCTGGCTGTTAGTGCAAACTGTGTTCTGCTCCTTAATCTGGAAGGTAGAGCAGTTTCCAGACATAACACTGCAGGGGATTTTGTGTGTAAGGAAAAAACCTCCTCAAACCTACATTCAACGAGTCCACTGGTGTCGTTTCCAGCTTCATCCCACCTGCTTCAGGCTTGTTTTGTGCTTGATTTTTCTACCTGGCGTGATTTATACCCTGATCCTGATGTCATGGCTTTGGCTGACCAACCCTCGGTTTTATGCATAGGTCTGTGCCATCCCTTGCAATAATATTAAGATAGTTCTTAGAGTTAAGGACACACGCTTTTAACTCCTATAAGTAATCCTGTGTATCTGCTCACTTTAACACCCTTGATGTGCACAACGCTAAAACAACCTTCTACTTCCAGCATATTTCCCATCAAAATAAAAATAATTGCTTGTAATTCCTTACACTCTTCTATGCAATAATAGCAACCTGATCAGCAGACTGATTTACTTCGCTTTCTTCAATTGCCTCTGACTGATGAAAACATGGAAGACACCCTGGAGACCAGAAGGAAGAATCAGAAAGACACAAAAATTTAAGAACACAATTATAGCTCCCAGCACAAACATATCTATTTATGTCCTATGCTTCCACGCTACCTTCCTTAGCTAGATTTCCTACAGAAAGAAGGGCAGTGGATGGTTCCCTGACCACCTCCTCATCCATTGTTATTTTCAGTTTGACAGGAGAGTTAAATGGTGAATAGGTGCTACAAAGTGGTTGTGCACGAGTGAGGAAAGCTAGCTCCTACTAAAAGGACAGAGGAAGAACATGATACAAGACCCAGGTGGTGAGAAAACTTTATAAACACTATTAATTGCAAACAAATCTTTTGCCAATACTTAAGTCATCATCCATATCATAGAATCACAGAGTCATAGAATCACTTGGATTGGAAAAGACCTTTAAGATCACCTTATCCAACCATAGCCTGCCTGGTCCACCTCTAGACCATGTCCTCAAGCACAATATCTATTTGCCTTTTAAATAACTCCAGGGATGGGACTCCATCACTTCCCTGAGCAGCCTATGAGGAAACCAACTGCTATTATTGAACAGTTAACTGTTAACTGAACTGCTGTTTATTGAACTGCTCCCTGTTTTGTTGCACGCTGCTTGTACCTGCCTTGGACTTGCAAGCGCTGCTTGTTTTTTGCTTACACAGCAATAAGGACTGTACAAAATCCCTGGCTAACATTCTTTATATGGGAGATGTGGCATGCAACCCAAACAACTCCTTTTTGTTTCAATATGTCAAAATTAAGCTCCTCACCCCAGTTATCAGGGAAATCACAGAATCACAGTTTCACAGACTGTTCTGGGTAGGAAGGGACCTCAAGGTATATTGAGTTCCACTACCTCCCCCACTACCACAGGCAGGGCCATCAACCTCCAGGCCTGCATCTAGACAAGGTTGCCCAGGGCCCCATCCAACCTGGGCTTGAACACCTCCAGGGTTGGGGCATCCACCACCTCTATGGGTAGCCTGTGCCAGCACCTCACCACTCTGTCCATGAAGAACTTCCCCCTGATACCTAAACTAAACCTTCCTTCCTCCAGCTTCAATCCATTCCCCCTTGACCTACCACTATCTACCCTTGTAAAAATCCAATTCCCCTCCTGTCTATACACTCACTTTAAGTACTGGAGGGCTACAATGAGGTCCCCCTGCAGCCTTCTCCAGGCTGAGCAAGCCCAGCTCCTTCAGTCTGATCTCACAGGGAAGGTGCTCCAGCCCTCTGATCTCTGTGGCCCAAAGTAGTTGTGGCACAGAATATAACTTCCTCCAACAGGTGCTGAAGCACAAAGTAACTACAGAAGTCAGAGCTGTGGTTCAGAAGGAAGGTTTTCTTTCAGGCAACTGTATCTTTCCAAGCAATGAGATGACCACAAAAAGCTGCAGAAATGGATGTGAACATAATGCCAAGGGATTAATTTGTTCATTGGCTGTTTCCTGTGTGCCTGGCTGATCCAAGCACTGAAAAACTATCCTGCAAATAGATGCTTGTACCATATGTGGCATATTAATTGGCTGTTAAGGTTAGAAGAATACTGATTAAGAAACAGGAAAATGGCTTGTTATTACCAAGAGCAGCTTCAGGCAACTTCAGGGTAGACTCTAGCTGTACATTTATTTACAGNTAAAACTAAAACAAAAAAAAAAAACACAAACAAAAAAACACCCAAACCAAACCAAACCAAACCAAAAACTCTATGAAGCAGCTTTTGTGCCAAGGCTGTCAGACTACTCAGCATTTCCCTCTGCTGAGGTTAATTGCTGGTGCATGTCATACTAGACCAAAGAGCGTTCTGAGGAAGCAGAACTTCATCAGGCTGCTTTGTTTTTCTAATTTTAGGAACCAGCCAGAGAGTCTCAGAGGACAAAACACTACTTCAGATGGCCAGGTAGCTCTAAGACACTTAATCTGGAGAGAGATGAGTTCCATGACCTCATCCAGGGAAAGTAAGGCAGGTCTGTGGGCAGAATTCCCCACTGCCTCACCTCTTGCACCTTCATACCCGTGCTGCTACGTGTGATGCAGTCAGAATGGCAATCTCTTTATCACCTGCTTTTAACAAGCATAAATTTAGACCAACCCGAAGAGGCGGTAGTCATTTAGGCCTGCTCCTTTAAGTGTGTTACAGAGCTGTTCCTAATGCGACAGTGAGGTGTACCAATGTCTACAGACAAAGGAGTATGCTGATGTACACCTGCATCAGTGGGACACTTCTCTGTCAGATCTTTGAGTGTATTTCTATCTCTGTCGTCCTGTCAGTCGTCCTCTCGTGGCTGTGTCACACAACGTTTTGACCATTTTTATTCAGACTTTTCAAGGTTACAGACCAAAAGAGCCACAAAAATGCAGCTTGTGGTCAAGTAATCAAGGCAATGCTAAGGAGAAACTTGTCACTTATCAGAGGAGCAAAATCCAGACTGATTTTTCCAGCCCTTATTATAAGAAGTAATTGCTATTCCAGCATTTAGTGCAAAACCAAAGAGTTGTTTCTAGTGGCTAATCTCTGGCAGATGAAGACACAAGTTTTCAGGTTTGTGCATTACTGATTCTTCATTGTGTTGAGTGTGCAGTAATATCAAATGCAGAGCAAATGCATTACACATTGGTAGGACAGAATCAATGAATAACAAAGCAGTCAATAACACTTCAGAGACACCGTTTTCTTTCACTTTATATACATGTTATTGTTAGAGTTTCACTCCAGAATTCCCCCCATTGACCATAACAAGACTTTCTCACTGTGAGAAAGTCTTGCTATGGTCATTGGGGGGAATGAACACATGGTCATTCCTCTCATGTGTTCAGATATTTTCCTGAATATTGCAGAACACGATAGCTGTCAGAACTCTCTCCCATTCTGGATAAAGAAGGTCCAAAGATGAGAAGATACCTCTTTCAAGCTGATGAGCCAGTTTTGTACCTAAGAAACCCTATTGTTTTAAGAAGACAGGCCAAAGTACTTTTACGATTTGCTGAGGGCTTTGTTTTCTTTGCAGTACTTTCACAACCAAGAGAACTGATCTTCTTTTGCTTTGTAACTTGCTCCTACAACAAAGGAGATCTCTGAAAACTAAGTCTGCTTTTTAGGGATGTCTGGTGGTAACTAGCATCCAGCCCTGCAGTGGCAGGGAAGGGGATATTCCAGGCTTGCAGGGACATCTCTGCTCCATGACTAGCTGTGCTCTTGCCTTTGGCAGAGCATGCAGACAAAGCACTAAGAATTAAGAGTTAAAATAAATCTGAGTTACCTGCCAAATAATTATTGATTTCTTGTCCCTCTACTATTGATAATGTCGCTGTGTCAGGTTTTGCTGGGTAGGAACTACAAGTATGTTTCACTTGGGCAGTCTGGGCTGCTTTCATGTGTTAACAACTTCAACCATTCCTTTGCATACCCTGAGTATTTTTAAAAACTTTCAGTAACAAAAAGCTCGACTAGAGAAGTCTTTCCATGCTGGGCAGGATGCATGCTCAGCCTGCAGTGATTCCTGGAAGCAGAAGTGCAAGGAAATACAACATCAAATCTACATGCTTGCCCCCTTCCTCAAGCTCTGACAGAGCTGTGGGAAGAAGAAAATTTTCAAAGTTCACAGATATATACTAAGAGTGGAAGATGAAGCGAGTCTCTTAGCAGGAATATATAGTCCTGTGAAACAAAACCACCAGCCACTGGCTCCGCTCTGGCTTAGGCTCTGTTTGCACACTGCTGTAAGGTGGTCCTTCTACCTACAGCAAGGAAAGAGGAGACTCACTCCCTGTACATTGCACCATCAGCTTCAAAGTGTTGAGCCCCTCACTACAAGAAAGCCATTGAGGTGCCAGGGTGTGTTCTAAGACAGGAATCTAATGTCCTGAATGGTCTAGAGAGCAAGTCCTGCAAGGAGTGGCTGAGGAAACCTGGGTTAAGGAAAGGAGGCTAGGGAGAGACTTTACCACTCCTACTACCACCTGAAAGCAGGTTGTAGCTAGGGTGGTCTGCGTTGTTCTGAAGGAACAAATGACAGGATAAGAGGAAATGACCTCAGGTTTTGCAAGGATTGGAAAAGCATCTTCACCAAAAGGGTTGTCAAGCATTGGAGCTGGCTTCCCAGGGAAGGGGTGAAATCAACATCCCTAGATATTTCAAAGACATGTAGATGTAGTGCTTAGGGACATGATTTAGTGATGAACTTGGAAGTGCCAGGTTAACAGTTAAACTTGATGATCTTAAAGGTCTTTTCCAGACTTACTGTGATTCTAAGAGTCCAACCTTGGGCTAAACTGACAAGCCATGGTTCATCATGGGTGCTGACAGCAGAGGAGGAGCTCACCTCCCTGATTCTCTGTTACTTCATCTGTCATAGCAACACAGAGTGACAGAGGGAGCTCAGCAGTGTAGATGCTACCCAGTGGCCAGGTGTATTGGTCTGTCACACTAAAGAAGGGCTTTGGGACTCTCTGCATTCCGCAGTACCTCCTCCTTCCACGGGTGTACATGTACATACAATACAGGGGTGTTCTTCTTTAATTTCGAGGTGGATAAATCTATCTATCTATCTATCTATCTATCTATCTATCTATCTATCTATCTATCTATCTATCTATCCATCCCTGGCCCATCCCTGGCAATATTCAAGGTCAGGCTTGACAGGTCTCAGCAACTTGGTCTACTGAAGATGTATGTCCCTGCTTACTGCAGGAGGGTTGGACTAGGTGACCTTTAAAGGTCCCTTACAACCTAACACACTTTATGATTCTATGATTCTACGATTCTTCCTACTGTGTCAGTAGCATTAGTGTCTTCTACATTCTAGCAGACCAGTCACAGAAGTCATCAGATAGTGTTTCCAAGGGTCTCACCAGGATGCTACTGCAGGTATACTGTAGTAATAAACACCATCACTTGCCTCTTCCATTCCCAGCCACACATGCTCTTGGCAACATTCTTAGTCTGGGACTGCCACTGTTTCCTTCTATCCTCTCTTCACACACAGGCACACCTGCACCAGTACCAGACTCCACAGTTTAGATGCTTTCTAAAAGGACAAGAGGACAAAACACCTATCCTCAAGCTGTGACTGGAGATGATGGAGATTACCAGAGTAATCTTTGAATGTGGTGACTTTACCTGAGCCAGCAGAGTGTCTAGCAACATGGGGAAAAAAAAAAGTTTATGCCAAAGGCTACACATTTCTTAAACCTATAATCTGGCTTGTTTGCAGGAGTGGTTTTAGACATCCTGGTTTTGACAATCCTGCTTAACTGCAGAACTGGTTTTATGTCCCCATTGCTTCTGTTCTCCAAAACAGGACACAGAGCTATTGAGTCAGTTTTTGTTCAGCCTTATTGTTATGTCCTACCTGTAGTTAGGGTGTGAGGTTAGGTCTGGGGAGAGGAAGAGGCAGGCCAACAGGGAAAAGGAAAAAGGTGTACAGCCCAGAAAGCCATGAATGCATCAGGCAGGATCAGCACTTGACATGTCTGAATGTTTCATAACCTGGTCCTGGGCTGTTCCTCTGCACATCGGTGAATTGTTGGCTTAATGCTGATTTCACCACAGTTTTACCTTCACTCTTGAGGTTACCATGGAAACTTCTGTGCCTGAGAAACTGTGAAGACCCAGCTGTAGGACTGGTGAATGTGTAAGTCGGTAAGCAAGGAAGTAAGTCAGAAACAAGAAAGCGATTCAGATGTACACCTCTTCATCAAAGCCATACTTGAACATATTGCAGGGGGCAAGAAAGAAGCCTTCTCTTAGCAGAAGCTCTGAGTGACAGAAGCAGGGCAGCAGCTAGTCAAAAGGTTACTGAACTAAAATCTACAAAGTGCAAAGAAGATATAATCTTCTTGCTTGAAAATTCTTGATTATAAACAACATCCTAGAGCTTGATTATTAACAATCTCTCCCAACTTTTGGCTTTCCTAGCCTTGAGACCACAATCAACTTCCTTTCATAGTAGTATAAATTAGTTTTACTCCTTATCTCATAAAGCAATAACACTCATCTAACTTCCTTCCTCCTGCACTATTCTCTTCACCGCTTCTTCCTTCTCTACTTCATACAGTTCAATGAATCAGAATTTGATTCACTGTTGTGGTTTAGTATGTGCATTTAGGGATGCACCATGTGGTACCTTTTTTTATTTCTGAAAGGATGAGATACACCACCCACAAAGGAGGTTCTACCTCTGCCAACTGATACAAGCAGCAGCACAGGGTAGATTATAGTCTGTGGGTGACTGGCAAAAGACTGTGGAATGGCGTGCTGCAGAAGTGGATTTGTTTGCTTTCCTTGGATGTTTACCACTACACTTAATACCAAAAAATATATACTGTGTCCATGTAATAAGTGAGGAGAAATACTTTACATGCTCATCTTGAATAAATCACTGATGTTCCTAATAGAATTAGGCTACAGAAAGAATTAAGCTACTTGTTTAGGAAAGTACTTTCTTGCCTCCTCTTTCTCCTCAACAGCATCTGTGGCTGCTTTTCTGCTGACTGGATGTTGCACATTTTCAAGACCAGCCGTATTGAGTAAATCTTGGGAGTAACACTGAGGACTGTGCTCATTACTCCTGAAAAATAAGCCGAGGCACTAAATGAATTGACTGCACTCCTCAGTGACCTCAGGAGGGGGCACAACTGTCTATAATGCTCCCTACATAAAACATGCTCTTCTTTCCCAGGGAAAAAGGCCATAAAATGTTCCTTTCAATAATGTCTCAGAGGACTGCAGGTTAAAATCATGCCATTTGTAATTAGTCTTTATAGGACACAGCAGACACAGCCTGTGTTTGGACCAACAGAAAGCAACTATTTCTACTATTAATTAGACTCTTTGATTATATCATTGCCTACCAAGTTGCTATTATTTTATAATAATAAATAATACTGCAAAATTTGATTTTCTTGCTGAGCAGTTTGTGGTGTCAAGGTTTCATGAAAGTACTGGAGTTTTTGTAAGTCAGGTATTTGCACAAGCAAAGCTCCTGTTTGAGTTTATGAGCAAAAGAGTGAGAAGCAGAAATTTCCACAGAAAACAAAGAGAAAATGATACCTGGTACTGTGAGAAAGGCAGCTCAGAAGGATTGACCTCATCAGGAAAGTCAATTTGCAGCAAATCACTGCATCAGAAGAAATATGAGACCAGGGCTGCTTCATGCATGGTGCACCTGAACTTCCCTAATCTAATGTATGGTCTTTCAGTCACTCATTCATCCTAGGAATTATGCAAATCTATGTATAATATATTAATTATTAATAATTATTAATAACTGCTACATATATACAAAAAGGAAAAAAAACACTTTAGGAAATTTAAGATTATCAGCATATGACTAACATATTTTCTAACTCAGGTTATCAAGTCTTTTTTTACATATTCCTGTAGAGAAACTGATACATATAATTCCTTCTACAACACAGAAAGGACACTTTGGAAGATTTGGGCAGCTATTGTCAAGGAAGGAGCAGTATGGTCACCAGATGCAGAGCTGGAGCACAAGTAGAACCTAGGGATTTTCAGGAGGTCCAAAGGGAACCCTTCCTGGTGACACAAATGTGAATGCCCTGAGGCTGCTTTTCATTTGCACCGAAGGTTAAATAAGTCTCTGAGAACTGCGTGGCTGATAAAGGTCAGGATGGACACCTTTTGGGTGCCCAATATCAGCTTCTAACTGTCAAAGACTGGAAGAGAAATTGACTAGAAATGGAAAAGGACCACTGTATAGGGACATTATATTGTATAATCTCCTTCACTTGTTCTGACAAAGAAAACTTACAAATGCCATAAAACTCCAAACACTGTTGAATATGTAGATAATGCTAAAAGGTTGACACTTGTGAAAGGGGTGATAGCAAATACAGAGAACAGCAGTAGTTCTGCAAGAGTAAAGTACCACTTTGAAGAACACTCACAAGAAAAAACAATCAGGTCCTATGAGAAGAGTCACTGTGCCCTGGAGCTATTAATTGCAAAGATTTCTGTTTAAATATGCACTTTCCCAGAGTTTCCAGGAGGTGAGAAACGTGCTTCATTTCCTTTCAGCCTCCTTGACATTTTCTGGTACTGTTGTCATGTTATCTACACCGTTTTGGAGCATTTTAGCCGTTTGCTTTGCATAATATTGTCGGCTTGTAACAGTATTTGAGTAGCTGAACATTTTAGATTTCTTAGTAATATGCACCCGTTTGACTATGTGATTACTCTCCTAGTATTCAGATATGGTGCATGCCTGCCAGCTTTTAAGTCTTGGAGTTGACCATGACAGATGTTCAGTGTTTGCACTGTTAACGCTTTGCTAAAAATGTTTGGTTGGGAAGCAGCCAGGACAGCTTTCTGTTCCACTTATCCTGAATGCCCCACTCTGAGGACCAAGTGGAAACCTTTGGAGATGACACACAGAGGTAGTCCAGGAAAGCTGTGAGCTGGACACCCAGGTATAGATTGGAAGATAACTGAAAAGAACAATGCCAAAGAAAAATTACTTTCTTGGCATGTAGTACTGAGAAGAATATGGTAATATAGAAAGGTTCTTCTGGCTCCACAGCAAGGAAATGTAAAGACATTCATGCCATAGGTTAAATGCCCTACAGCTATTGTGTTATAAAACTTAAGCACATCCAACACATTCTCTTTTTGCATTTGACCTTTTGCATCTGAAATGTGCCTCCCCTTACTCCTGATGAGAATCAATAGGAACATTAAAAGACATCTCAGCAGCCTGATAATTAAGTCTTTGTTGAACATAGTTGAGATTTTAGGTGGGAGTGTTATTGTATAGGCACTGAACACTACTGTTTGTTCTAGAAGGTAGAAGTCGTAAATGTTATTCACAGCCTTTCACTATCAGACTAAAAAATCTAGTAAGATTTCATTTAAGACTCTAAATTAACTCCTCAGATTTTATGGAAAGCAATGCCTGATCTCAGTAACACAAGAATTGCTCACTCACAGAGGTGAGTCTCTGTCTTGCTGCCTCCATCATCTAAACCCAGGTCTGAGCTACAGGTTAGCAAGCCCCTGAAGCCTAACAGTACATAATTTTTAATATGCAATGTTTTTGGGAACAATATTAAAAGATCAGAGGGTTAGAACAGAGTGAAAGGCAGAAATTCTATGGAGGAGACGTGTGATCCAAATTTGCAGGGTTGGGGTCAGTGTTTTGCTGACCAATTTCCTGAAGAAGCAGCATTTTGCCCCCACCCACCCCCCGCAGATGACAGAAGAAATCCATTTTATAATCAGCATTGTGGAGATAAGTAGGGCTTAGACATAGACAACTCTATTTAATCTAAAATGTAAAGCAAAATACTATTCATGATCAGAAATTTGATACATTTTATAACAGTTGCTACAGGATACACTTTTCCATATAATCAGTTGGAGTATTGCTTCCCATAGGGAAATAAGAATAAAAAAAAAGAGTGAAAAAAATCAACTTAGACTTGTGTAAAACTATTTGATTCCAACATAAATGATTTCTTCTCCTTTTCTTCCACAGGTGCAATCAAATGCAAACATTTTTCTGGTTGCTGCCACCACCAGATTTATCTGTTCTCCATTTGACAAATGGATTTTCCCACTCTCTCTCTACTGTGCCTGGCTGGGCATTTAAACAAACGAGATCCTGAATGATAGAGTCTTTGAGGAGTACCCTGCATGATAAGCTTTATATCACATCAGCAGGTCAAAAGCATCACATTCAATGACAGTCACGAGTTGCAGAGACAGTCAGCTCCACTGTCTGGGAATTTCCTCAGCTACCTCCTCAACAATTTACATTTAATCAATGCAAAGAAAAATAAAAGTACAAAAGCTCGCGGTGGCATTGGGCCATCCCGGAGTTTGCAGACCACAGCAGAACTATATAGATATTGTTGATGACTGGACAGGATTCTGTACAGGATTGGCATAATGAGCTGCTGAGGGGCAAAATCCCTGTGGAGGCACCACCACCACATTAGAATTCATACTGAAGCTCAATTACAATACATCCACTGAGTGCTCTTGGGACATATGGTTTCTGCCTTACATGATTTAAGAGGGAAAACGTTTTGCTTTTTGGGAAAACCTGATTGAAATGAGTGAGAAGAACAGGCTCTAATTCTGGATTTGGCCCCTCTTCATGCTCTTTTCCCTGTTTCATGTTCTCTACCACTCTGCAGTCAGCTAAGCAGAAGGCATTTATAACTAAGCTTTTGAAAATAAGTTGAAATAATGCATCTCAAAATATTTTAAATTAACATCTTGTCAGCACCAGTGACAGTTATGGTTGGGTAGTTAGAGAAAGGGACATCTCAATGTCATTAGCAGAGCAGAACACCTCACTTTTGTTGCTTAGGTCAGGCCTGACCTGCTTTTTTCCTGTGGGCATCAGCTTCCACCATTCCCACAGGTCTTTAATCAGTGAAACACTCACCATTGAAGCAGCAGTATTGAAACGGTGGCTTGTGCTCTTCTGCAGGTAATTTGGCCTTGCTTTCAACTGCTTCCCAAAGACATTTCAGCTCAGCAGCAATCTGGGCAGACCTTCCCTCCTCAGAAGTTCTGCTGGCAAATTTACCCTTACTATGACTCCTGGATGGTTTTTAAGTGTCTCGTGACAGTTATGTTTCCCAAACTTCCATTTTTCTGGTTGTTTCCCATGTTCAAGACATTTTCTTTTCTATTTATGTCATTGATCTGCCCTTGGGCACCTGAAACTGCTCCCGGGGCTGGCAGCTGATCTGGGCAGTAACCAGGCTCTTGAAAGGAGGGTTAGGTTAAAGGCTGAAAAGCCTTTATTAAATTCATCCCTTCCTCTGTCCCTTACCTCCT
>VXBZ01003087.1:20058-40879 GCA_013399135.1 Heliornis fulica
TCCACGGACCTCCAGCCTTGCCCCCATGTAAATACTGCCATCAACAACTTCTCTCTCCCTTCCTCCTAACACAGTGTACATCCCTCACAACACATTACAGATATATATATCTTAATGGCCACATGCATGTATGGAATAGCCTGCATCAGAGAGGAAGAAAAGCCCGGTGATTCCTATCGGGAGAGATGGAGAACATATCCCGCTTGTGTGCAGACCACTGCAGCTGCCTGTCTCTGGGACACTGCATTGGAGGGTGCTGACACTGGAGGTTGTTGCAGTCTGTCCCCAGACCTTCTCCCATCTGTAACAGCCTCCCAAGGGCAATGTCACTCAGGAACGTGAACCGGCGCTAGGAATTCCTATCCCAGCCATCTGCAGGAAACCCACACAGCACTCCAGCTTTCCCTCACCACAGGTGTCCTTCGGGTGGGCTCGGGGTGAAGAAGCATGGAGGCCGCCTGCAACCCTCCTGCCTGCTCTGACCTGAGGATGGTGTCAAGGCCACGCACCACAGAAGCCAACATTTAACCTCAGCAGCCCCTATTTATTTACATCTTTCCCTCACTCACGTCTCTCTTTAAAGTGCAGTTTCCAGATTCCTCCACAGCCCGCTATCCCTTCGAGTCCTCCTGGAAAGTGATATATATAGCGCAGGCTATAAATAAGCCTAGCAATATCACCGTAACCATGGCAACTAGTAGGCTTCAAACACGGGGGTGTGTGAGATTTATACGAGGCTGGCCTTGACTTCACAGCCAGAGGATCTGTCCTTTATGAATCTTGGTGCTTGGGTCTCACCCAGCACAAAAATTCCTTTTCCTTAAATACTGAGCACAGAACTGAAGTAATTTTCCTTCTTTAAACTCAAAATGGGTGTTGAACAGAACACCTGAAAGTGGATACCTCCTTTGGATGCTGGCTGGAGTAATAGTTGGAAAACTTTCCCATTCCAGAGAAAGCGAGCAGTGCTCTTGCTCACCGTCTTTTGTACCCATCATGTCCCATCTCTTGATGTGAGAGCTAATTCAGCTCACTGCAGGGATGAAACAGATCCACCCTGAGGCTGCTCAGCTCCCTGGGAGAAGCAGTGACTTGGCACACATCTGCATGTGAGGCAGAGGCAGCCATTGGGGACCTCTGTAGCTATGGCAAAGCACCAATGTGTCACGGCAGTGGTGACAGCGTAGGCATCCCTTGTTGTGTCCCTGGGAGCTTCTCCCCACTGTGATTTACCACTCTGCTGTGGAGAGGCACCAATACCAAATTCCAGAGGAATCTCGTGGGGAGTGGTACAGTAACATGTTTAGGACCATCGCAGGGAATGGCCAAGCATCCTCCTTCATTAGTCCTACTGACACTAATTAAAGCTCTTTGAGGTAAGGAAAGACATGTACATAAACCAATTCCTTCAAAAGTCACAGCAGGAGCAGAAAGCACTGACAATTTGCATCATGGGGAAGACCCTGGGAAAAGCCAGACCGGAGAGGATGCTCCATACACAATTCCTGTGTTACAGAGAAGGAGCACAGTCACTTCCCAGCTCAAACTCAGTCACCTCCCTGAGCAAAGTCATCAAAGCCAGAGAAAGAGGGCAAAATCCTCACAGTCTTACTTGTCCCTGCCAGGATCCTGCCACAACCCCTGCAGTCAGCTCAGCACTGCACAGCAGGCTGGACCCCAAGCAAGCAGTTGGGTGGACAGCTTGATGAGGACCATCTCCTCCTCACTGCCCAGGAAGAGAGAAATCCACGTGTTTCTAGGGAGAAGTGACACGTGGGGGATGTAGGGCTGGCTCAGCACTATCACTCCACTGGTCCCATCAGCACTAGTATGGAGAGAGCTGAGCTGGTGAAGCTCTTCACAGCTGCACAGATACTGCTTGGGCACAAGCAGAAGCCTTCAGTGTCCCAAAGATCATTCAGCTCACACAGTTGAGAGATAGATGCTGCACAATGCTGCAGCTCTCCACAAAAGGATTTGGGAATGGCTCTTGGGAAAAAAAAAGAATGTACTACTGTTCCATAACTTCAGGTTTGCTGGCTGGCAGCCCCTGGAGACAGATCTGGAGAAGGAAACAAAAATGCACCTGTGGCATAGAGATGTTTCAACTGTTCTGCAAACTGACTCTGCAGCAAATGGAAACTACTGTGAAAGGCCGATGCTCTTCAGTCCATCCACGAACAGAGACATTTGGCAGATGACCCAAAGTTCCACAGAACTCAGGAATTCCCTCCACAGGGATGTGACTTGTGTCCTGGAGGCAGCTCTGAGGCTCTGAGCTCTCATTGTTTTATCCCAGTGCCTATTCCTAGCTCAGCACCACCACCAAGCAAAGGCTCGGGCTGGAAAATCCAAGCAAAGTTTGTGATGGGAAAGAAGAGTCTGTCCATAAGAAAATGGGGGGGAGGAGGTGTGGGAGTGGGCTGGGGGTGCGTGTATGTGTGTGTGAACACACGTGTGTGATGTGTGTGTGGAGGCAAGTTGTTCACAGTGCCCACCTCGGGCACCTGTGCTCCTTCTGCACTGACACAAGTGCCACCAGCAAGATCCACGTTGCGATCCCAATGCCTGCTCTTCCAGCCCGCTGACCCATCACCACCACACAGATTTTCAGTGACAGAGTGCTGGGGGTTAACATGCCTGTGCAGGTGGCAAGGACATGGCAGATCGATCGCAGATTTCAAGCTGCCCTGTGCTGATGTCTGAGCCTCAGTCTTGCAAGCACTCCCAGGGTAGCATTGCAGCCATTTCCCTTTTTCCCCATTTTCCCATTCAATACAGGGGGATTTCTGTGGCCAGTAAAGTCCTCTTCCTGTGGGCCAGCCCTGGTGTCTGTTGGTCAGGAACTCTGAGCCTCGTGGTGAGCGTAGACAAAACCCTGGAGAAAAAACAGCCTCCGTTACTCTCTTTCGCAGACAGCTGTTGGCCCTGGGGTGATGCTGAACTGGCACTCTGGCACCAGCAACACATCTCCAAACTGCTGACATTTATTACCCATGAGGAAACCCAGGTATGCCCTTGTGTTAGGAGAAGGTCTCTGCTGAGAGAGGTTGCCCCATCATTAATCTTGATGCCTGCTTCCATGCAGAGGCAGAGCTCTGGCTGATGCTGTGAACAACCTCAGGACAAAGATGAAGTTTTGTTCCAAAAGACACCCACTTCCCAGGTCCTTTCCCACTTCTTACATGATAGGGCCACTTTCTTCATTTCAACTGACCTCGCTTGGCTGAGGGCAATACAAGACACTGATTTCCACTGCCTGAGCTTGAAGAAATTTTCAACAGCAGGGCAAAGATAAAGAAATAGTGGTGGAGTGTCTGTGCTTCTACTCTCACCATTTCTCTGGGTCCAGTCAGGTGTTCTGGTTGCTCACAACATCTTTTGGTCTCTCCCCACAGAACCAGAATAGAAACTCGGGTTCATCAGAGCGCCCCCAGTTCCTGCTTTCTTGTGCAAGTGGTCATAAGCCATTTCTAACTCAGGTCTTCCTAACTGCCTTTACAGCTGCAGAGGCTTGTCAAGGAGCACACTGCTGTTGGCAAGTAGCTTGCAAAGTGTTTCTCTCAATGATATCTTAGTGCAGAAGGTGGTTGTTATCCAGGGGCAGGAGGCCTGATCTGAACAATTTGGGGCACAGACTATTACATCTGGGCCACTCTACCCCTGCCCCTCGACATCTTCAGTCTAGCTGTCTCCAAAGACTGATCTTCAGTGTTGTGAGAAATTTCTGGCAGGGGTCAAATGTTGTCTGGGCTATGCAAATGTTGAGCAATTCCTACCTGAATTCCCTTGACTCAGGCAGAAAACACACACTTGGTTTTCAAAAGTACCCAATCACTTACCGAGGGGTGACTTTGCTTCTGACGTCATAAGCATTCATCTGGGTCTTTTGAAGCTGAGATCCACTTGGCAATCCACCCTGTCTGCCTAAAGAAACATCTGGCACCAGCTTTAAAGAGGATGGGTAACATCTGTTTTCCCCACCGAAAGCAGACTCCTCATTTCCGTGCAGGAGGACACACAAGGGAAGGGCGGCAGGACTTCTTCGAGGTAATGGCCTCAAGTTGTGCCAGGGAAAATTTAGGTTAGATATTAGGAAGAACTTCTTTACTGAAAGAGTCATCAAGCATTGGAACAGGCTGCCCAGGGAGGTGGTTGAGTCCCCATCTCTTGAGGTGTTTAAAAGACGGGTAGATGCAGTGCTTGAGGACATGGTCTAAGGGTAGACTTGGTGGCAGTAGGTTAATGGTTGGACTGGATGATCTTAGGGGTCATTTCCAGCCTTAAAAATTCTATGATTCTATGACTTTGTGCAGCCACAGCGGTGGGAGCAGACAAAACTTGTCAGCATGGACTTTCTGGACCCCAGGCTGCCGATGGACTGTGCGTACAGGAGCATCGTGTTTCCCCAGGCATCGCTCCCAGAACTGTTCTCAGGCCATGTTAGTCCCTGCCTGCACTCTGGTCTCCTAAACACCTAACCCCTTTCCTTCACTGCATCCTGCTTCAGTCCTCTGAGGGAATTAGCATGTGCTGGAGAGCAGCTTTGCTGATGACAACAGCTCCCTCCGTAATAAACTCACTTGATCCAGAAGAGAGATGGAAGGGAAAGTGAGGAAAGAACTAAGGGCACACAGATGAAGAGTTTGGAAGTGGGAGAAAGCAGACGGTGGGGGAAATTTAGAGTAACCATGTCAGCCCCCTCGTTTTCTTGCAGGCTGCAGTTACGGTTTCTGCTCATGTCTGTCATCCTGCTCCCCTGACCAGGAACTCCCTGACACGTTTGACACCCTGGTGCTGCAGCACTTGGTGTGTGCTGACAGTGGCTCTGTGCTGTGCCTGCAACACAGCAAGGCTGCAGCTGGCCCTGCCACCAGCCCAGCAATGACCCGGTGGAGACCAGTGACTGGAAGGCATTAACTGCCAGTTTTAGTTGTCCTCAGACTGTCATCTGGAAAATAGGCACTTATGTCCTATTTTTGCCCCAAGATTTGAGTGAGCCACCTGGGTATGAAGCCAGAAAGCTCAAGACCCTCTAAAGCTCAAAGAGACTGAACTGTATTTTGGAGAAGCTCCAGCAACAGGCACATAAGTGCACTGTTTCTCAAACAATAATGTGATTACTGCTGTCCCATGACAGCTGTTGGAAGTGGGCAATAGTCTCTGGATCAGATAGATGAATCTGGGTGAGTGAGGGGTTTCAGACACAACTCTGTCCTGGCAATTGGTGCTGTGGCAGAGGGAGACCCTGCATGGCAGAAAGAGCTTCCCAGGTCTGATTCCCCCAGGGAGAGGAGCAGGATTTGGTAGAGAGGCTCCCAGCTGCCAGCAGCAGCAGCAGCTCCCTTTGCCAGCATTGACTACCTTCCCAAACAAGCCTTCTCCGTTGAGTCCATCTGTGCCATGGAGGAATACCTCTCACAGTTCCTAGGGAAACACTCAGCACGTGTCTCCAGAGGCTGGGACCCTCCTCTTTGTGCAGCTGTGAGCCAGCAAGGCAGTGCCAAGGCCCAGAGGGGGAACCAGTCCTAAACCAAACACAGGCACAGACCGAGGCACGCTGAAGCAAATGCTAAGGCAGTAATTAAGCTAATTGAGCTTTGAATCTGACCCATGAACAGCTTCTACATTTCAGTGTGATGATTCTGCGTGTTGCTAATTTGACTAATTAATTTACCAAATTTCAAGCATTGGTATTGGAGAAGCAAATGTTTAATTTAGCAGCTAATTAAAGAACATCAGGCTGTGGTCAAAAACTGCAACAGAATGAGATGGGTATTTGCCCATGTCCTGTTTTTTTCAGGGAGGAACTTAATTTCCTTCCTAGAAGCTGGTGCAGCACTGTGGTTTGGTGAGATACACACTGATGGTTTAGTTGTTGCCAAGCAGTTGAGGACTTTCAGCTTCTCATCCTTCCCTGCCAATGATTCCCTGCCAATGAGAAGGTGTGGGATGCACAAGAAGCTGGGAGGGGACAGGACCAGGAGCACTGGCCCCAGCTGGCTCAAAGCATATTCCATAACATGTGACATCATGCTCAGTATGTAACTGGAGTGTGGGCTGGGAGTCTTGTGGAGCACCAATTTTGGGTGGTGAGAAATTGTGCTGTGTATCACTTCATTTGCCGTTATGATTATGGTTATTATTATCATCATTATTATCATTGTCATCATTGTCATCATCATCATTATCACTGTTGTGGTGTGGTCATGATGATGTTCCTTTTCTGTCCTATTAAACTGTTTGTATCTCAACCTACAAGTTTGTGGTTTTGGGGTGGATTACTAATGCTTATTCTTTTGTATGAATCTATTGGTGAAGCTCCATGCTTTCCTACAGCAAGCAATTAGGACACTTCATTTCCAGCTTGTTGAAAGAAGTTTGGCCTTTGAGGCTTAGAACGTTGAAAGTATTTAAAAGAAAGTGCTGACACATAGCCAGATACTTTTAATCTAGCTGTAAAATCTTTCTCTGGGAGGATACTGACTATATGAAGATTGGATTGCTTTTTCAAAGACTTTGATTGGAGGTACCTCAGGAAATTTATCTGTCATTAGATACTGCAATAAATTGGGCAGGCTACATTGCTTCTCCAGCTCCTGGTAGCCATTAGAGCAATTGCCAAGAGAAGTGTGCTTGCACTGCAGTTTGTAGAATTTATGTTTTCAGGAAGCAAGTGTAGCAAAGCGTGTGCTTAAAATTCACAAGTACATATGCAGTCACTCACTGAGATATGGAGATGAATGGGCTGACTTCCTCCTCCTGAAGCTGCAGCCACCAGCCCTTGGTCATTGTCACTGAAGAAGGAGCAGGGCTCAAGCCAAGAACGGATTTCTGCAAACCTCACTCTACAGTGTCTGTCTCAATGACTGTAGAACATCCCAAGTTATAAAATGCTTGGCATTGAAACAGCCCAGTCTGGTTCAGAGAACTGGGATGAATTCTGGCTACAGTCAAGATCTGCTCTTTTCACCTGCTCCTTCAGAGACTCATCTGCAGGAGATGTTTCCTCGGCGTGACTCTCAGTCCTCGTGTAGCCACAGAAATTAAAGTTAAAGCTGATGTGGGAAGAGGTAAGCTTCCATGCTGTGATGTGCTAAGGGGCAACTCCTTAGACCTCTGAGTGTTCTTCGATAGTCATGGCAGATGTCCTGCTGAGAAGGACCCCATTATATTGTGGAACAGTAAGTGCTCTCATCACCCCTGTAATGGTTCTGAACCCATGTTATGGGGTCTGTCCTGGGTCCTATAGTGCCTCTGAACCTACCTGAGGTTTTGTGACTGACTTCAGTGTCTGGCAGATTTAGCCCTGCTGCTCCTCATCTGCCACCCTTTGTCCCAGATGTATGGACAAATTTCACTGTTATATTGCAGTGTGCCCAGTGCCCATGTGGCCCCATGACAGATACGCTGTGTGCATTTGCTGAGTGGCTCAGGAAAGAGATGAGCCCAGGTCTCCTCAGCATCAGGCTATGGTCCAACACAAGGATGAGTGAAGTACAACCTCTGGTGAGGAGACATACAGTCACTGACTGCCAGGTGAAGACACAAAGGAGAAATACTGTAAATCACAGGGGAGGAATGTGGGAAGAACAAGAGGACAGCAATTACCACTGGATATCTGGCCTTCATTGCATTTACTGTGTTCTTGTCTTGAAATCAGTTTTAAAATTCCATCTTGGATTTTTGTTTGGCTGATTTAGTTTAGGGAATTTTGCAAACTGATTATCTGGATAGAAGAAAAAAATAAAAGGGTCATTCGAAAATCTGAGGCTGATTTTTAACATTCCAAATCAAAGCACATATCTTTTTGTACAAACTAGCTTACTTTCCAAAATGGACACTCTTTCTGATCTGTAACCCAAAACCCAAAGACTTTAAGAGCTGCAGAACTTTTTAAGAACTCTTCTAGCTCTGTAGGAACTGAGATGAACATCACAGCCAATTTTTTTTTTAAGTTCTGGTTCTGAACAGGGTGTGCTTTCCAGTTAAAAAAAGAAAAAACATTTAGTCTGATAACTGGCAAAGCACAGCAGTAATGGAGATAACTGTTGGCTCTACAACATTTGTGGTACCTTTTTGCTGCTCTAACCTTCTCTCTATTCCATCTGCAGGATCCTTCCCCCGGACACTAACCCATGGCATGAGTGTTGTGGAAGAGCACTTTTGTGAGGAATTACTTCTGAGTATTGACCTTACCTTTATTATAGCCAAGAAGTGTATATAGTCAACCAACTTACGGAAATTCAGGTCCAGTCCAAATGAAAAAATAGCACATTTTAAAATGGAAATTATAGATAACTCAATTAGAACCAGTGCAGAACAGGGAAAAATATTTGTCCACTCAGCAATGCTCACAATCTAGAAAGACCATTTCCCACCCTGCTTGGAGCAAGGTGGATTAGAACAAACCCAGTCCATGAGTTCTGCTTGGAGCCCTGAGGCGCTATTTTAATGCTACAAACAAAATACAATCTGTCTTCAACTGCAAAAAGGCTTTTATTTTTCCAAGAACAAGGGTACCTCTGTAATGGCAACATAGCTAGACCACACTAACACATGTTGCTAGAGAATAAATTATTTTGATTAATAACTTTGGGAAGGTTTTCTTTTTCTGTGCAATTTCTTTTCAGGAAAGCTCCTTGAGAAGCGTGCTTCAGAAGTACAGAAGATGAAAAAGTTGGGACCTGATGCTAAGAAGGCAATCAACATGGACTAACAGTAGTTACTCAGACACAGGGCAACAGTATGATTGGAACATGCTCAAATGTGCTTATTTCTTAAGATTTTGGGTGCCAAATTAGGCATTCAAATACTCTTTCTTTCATTCCCAGCCATGGGAACTGGGCATGATGGTCTAGGCACGATTTCCTAGGATAGCCTAGAAAGCTTTAGGAGTCTCACTTTCTTTCAACATTAGGATGAGTGGATAGTGTTTATCATACCACACACAGCTGATGCCAAGTTTTCATGCCTTTGCATCTTCACAGGAGGTGGTATCTGTGCTTCAGTCCTTCAGTGATTCCTCCCCAAACCACAGTGGAGAGGAACCTTGGTCATGATTATTGACGTCACACTAATGTAGCAGCCTTGATAAGGACAGAATGGCTGGATAATGCTGCCTGAACATCAACACCAGAAAGCCAGGCTCAGAGTGTTCAGTTATGCTGTTGACACCCAAACAGGAGCCTGACCCCAGATGAGAGGAGAAGCTGTCATTAAGAGCTTTCTTAGATCTTTAGAAGCCACTTTACTTGCAAGAACCTCTTACAGCTTGAGAAGGTGCTCCTGCAGCTCACACATCATCCTGCCAGGGCAGGTTCTATGCTTCAGCTTAATGGGTAATTTAATGTGCTGTTAATGGTGATAGATCTCTCCCATCCTCCTCCTTAGACCCACTTTCAACAACGGGAGATTTGAGGCAACAGAAGCCTCTGGTCTGTAACCCCTATTTCTGTTTGGTGGCTTCTGCCACTCAGCAGAGAGTAAAACTCAAGGTTAGTTTGAGATTAGTTTGGGTAAGCATAAGGACATCACAGATAAATTTCTAACCACTTCTTTCTGCTTTACAAAGTCTGCTGGTGTTCAGGAAAATGTGTAGAGAATTTATGTGTGATATTTGTATGAAGGCTCAAGAACCAATGGCTTTGAAGAAGCCATCTCATCACAAAGCCAGACTGGTGTCTGGCTTTGTGATGAGATGGCTTCTCCAGTTCACTCCTCACCCTGTCTGTCACACAACTAACTGCAGGAGACTTTTCCCTCAGGGAAATTAACCCCCTATTTAGTCCGTAAACACAGCAGCCCTCTTGCAGCCAAAACACGCTCAGAGATGACTAGGTGGCTCAGCTGAGGCAGCACTCCCATGAAATGAAGCTGGAAGTCTCACCCTGCTGACGCATGTGACAGCAGCCAGAAAACAAGGACTGACTGCCTGGGTGGTTCACCTCTCTGATCCCAAGCTGCCTTGTTCTTCCTGGAACAAGAGGTCCCTGAAAGAGCTGGTGATTTTGCCATATGTGTGACCAGCTTTCTGCTTTAGCAGCTCCTGTGTCACTCTGCTCTTCCCAACACAGATAGTCAGTGTCTTCCTCTACGACGGTGTAGCAGCTTTGCAGAGGCTGTCAGCACTTCTGCATCCCTCTGGATGGCCTTGAAAGGCTCTGACTTTCTGCCCTATGGACAAAACTCCCTGAGTGCTGCAGTCAGGATTTTCCTTCCCTTCTGTGCTGCTAGCTGGGACACCACAGCTGTGGGCAAAGCAGAACAGCAGTGTGCAGGGTACAAATAAACTGTGAGGTGCTCTGGGATGCTTGGGGCTGAAATAAAACAAAACTTGTATTTATTTCTCTGCTTTACAAAATGAATGGAGGACAGAATTGGATTGCAGATATTGTGCTGTAAATATACATGTACGTACCGAGGGCGTTTGCTATCGCATGAGTCACATCCATGAAAACCCCAAGTCTCAAGTGACAAGGCTCTGGGCAGACCATGGCAGTGGTCCCAGCAACCGGCAGTAGTCAGCCTGCACAGAAGTTTTCTTGGTCGCCCCACCAGAGCGTTATCAGGCTCCAAACAGGCCAACAATTCATTAGTCCAGTTACAGAGCTTCAAGCTAGAAGTCACTATCAGATCTGATGTCTGACTACCAGGTCCATCCAGATGGCCTGCATGGAGACCTCAGGCTGCTGTCAGACCACAGGATGCCCTTCTTGTGGAGATCTGAATGTGGACTACAGACAGGGGATGCTTTAGCTGGCAAAGGGCATCTTTCAGGCAAAGCAAAGCTGAGCTGACAGCTTGATCTGACTGACACAAAGAGGCTGAGTGTCTCTTCACTGACTCCACTGAGCTGCAGATGCAGTTCTGTGCCCACACGCCATGCTCTGAACTTTTGACCCTTCCATGGACTGAGCTGGAGCAGAGAAAGGAGCAAGTCATCATCATGCTGGTATCCCCATAGTTAGCCAGGCCAAGGTGAACTAAAGGGAAATCAGTCACACAAGGCCATAGGTTGATTACGTATGCATTTTGTTCAGCTGGCACGGTACAAAGTACCATCAATGCCAACAGCTGCCCTCTCAGGCATGCCAGCACCCGAGCTTACACTGGCACCTATGTGGCACTGCAGTAGTGCTGCTCAGCACTTCCCATACCTGTAGGTGCATGTGGCTTGCCATAGCTAGTCGTACTGCACAAGGGAACTTGCATTATGGAGCTCAGCAATGGTTCTGTTTAGCACTTCTGTTGTCCTTCTTTGGTACAAGTAGAACACTGGCCTAAGCACAGGCCTTAGCACTGAGACATTACGAGGCACCCCAACTCATCACAGGACCATTCACATCTGTGATGCTTTCATCTACACTTTACCTTTTCCCTGCCTTAAGTTCTTGTGAGGGAAATCAGAGCTGTACATGTACTAATTCCAAAGACATGTATCATTCCTGGCTTAGTTGATGATGCCTTCTTCCCATCTAGCCTCAAGGTCAGGTACTTGTCCACATGTGTACAGGGTTCTCAGCTCAAACAGAGTCTTGTTGTGCTGAATGTCATATCCCTTTTCCACTGCAATAACTGCACAGTCGTATCTGTTAAAATAAGGAGCACCAGAAATTTACTATACAGCTTCTCTGTCTCATTTCCAAAAAAAATTTATTCCAAACACGCTGCGTGAGAAACACAGCACATCTGCATCAATAAATCAGTAGTCCAGGACATCTCACTCATGGTGGATCAATGAATGCTCCTTGGTAAGAATTGGCAAGGGTTAGAGAAAGCACACAAGAAGTCAAGGGCTTCTGTCTTTTCTGCACCTTGACCCACAACCTTGAGAATGGGCAGCCACAGGTAGGTCGATGGGAAGTGTAAGAAGAGACAAATGCTAAGGGTTCAATATGTGTCACACCCATGCAGAACATAAAAAAAAGAAGAAAATCAGGAAGACTGATGAATTTGAGTACGTTTTAGTCTAAAAGCAAAGGGCAGCATGTGCAGCAGTTACAGCTGCATCAACACCAAACAGGGCCTTGTAAAGACAGGTTTAGCAAATCCTGATCCAGACAATCCAGGAGTGCTTTGTCTTCAGCTTTGGGGTCTCTCTGAAGCATGATCAATAGGAAGGTACCAGCAAGGATGAATTCTTAGGGCAAATCTTCAGCTGCTCTCAATCTGTGATGGTAGATGTAAATTAATTCATAGTATGTCCATTTGTTTAGTAACTTATAACTTAGTGTTATAGTCATCTCAGAAAACATCAAATACAAGGCAAACCAATCTGGACACATTCCTGTGTGATCTAATCTAAGTGATCCTGATCAGGCAGGGTGGCTGGACTAGATGATATTTCAAGGGGCCTTCCAACTCCTGACAATCTGTGATTCTGTGATCCTGTGAAATAGCAGCAACTACCATCTAAACCCTCTGTAAAAGGTCTCGCACAATGCTTTCTCACGTAGGTATACAGCGATTTCCATGCTGGTTACCGGAGTTTTGCCACTCTGGGGACAACAGTCCATAAACAGTTGAGGAGACAAACAGCACTGAAGTCCATTAAATCTTCTTTTATCACTTCCATCCCTGCAGTGATCAACTCTCTTAACACACTGTAACCGCTACCTCTCATGATGTACCCTTGCCCCTTAGCCACAAGCATACAAGGCTTTGAGCACCTGCCTCTGCTGACCTCTGCACTTTGCTCATCCTTTCGTGTAAAAGGATTCTTTCCCTCTACCCCACCCATACTGCTAGCTCCACCTCTTATCTCCAGACCTTCACAGATGTTTGCCTACTTAGAAGGTTGCTGCAACCACACTCTCCTCTCCTGAGTTCGCTCTCCCCTCTGGCTTCTGTTAAGACCCCTTCATGACTCACTGCTTTCCTCTTGCTCTGAGAGAACCTGGCACAACTCCAGACCAACTAGTGGAGAATATGCCCCCAGAATCATGGGTATTTCTGCCTTCTCTTCGGATGGGGACAAGAAAGGAAGGGCTGAAGTCATCCAGCTGCTCTCCTTTGACAGTAGTGATGACTCGGTGATCAGGAGACATCGAGAACAGAGATAAAGGAGGTGAACGTGTGCAGTGGAGTTCTCCAGCCAGGAATAAATCTGTGATTGTGTGAGGTATGTATACAGCCAGGTTTTACAGCTTACACAGACTGCAGCCTGTGAGTAGGACATGCCACCAGCAGACACTGTTACATCAGCCATGTTTGTTTAAATTTGCCAGTATGTGGTTACAACTCTGTGATCATACATCTCAACCCCAACTCTGACCCAGAAACAGCCAATCGCCGCATTCTCCTGCAGCTCTTGACACCACAGTGAATTTATCACTGGCCCTTCAGCCTCCTAATTTGGTAGGGACCGTCACACAGCCAGGGAGCAAGCACTGGTTAGCTTCTGTGTTGCCATAAGCAATACTAGCATTACTCATGCTGGGCTGACAATGCACTTACAGCCCCACCTTGGCCCAGTGGCATCCTTACTGCTACTTGGTTAACTTTGATTTCTCTTACAATGGGATGTAGCAGATGAAGAGAAGGAGCACTGGCAATGTGTCCCCTGGCCTTGCTCTCAGTCTTGGCACCCTCTGTCCTGGAAACCAACCTTCTGATCTGCTCTCCAGCTGCTGATGTACTGTGGCATTTTCATCTTGTTTGTCTGCAGGAAAAAATATTTGCATGTGAAAGTACCTTATAAAAACAGCAATCGGGGAGCTGTTCATCTGGGATGCAATTACAGGATGATCCCATTTACCAACTGACAAACTCTGAAGAGTCAATAAAATGGGCTTTTATGAATGTGACTGCAGAGCAAAACCAATAATGGACATATAGAGAGCTTGAGATTCCAGCTCTGGTGTTGTTAGCATGGACCAATGACCTTTTTCAGATGTCATTCATGAGGTCAGTGTTATGATTTCAAAGGACCTAGTTCTCCAGAGGCTGGGAGGTTGTTTGAGGTTTTTTTTTAATTAAAAGATAAATAAATCAGTCCCTTTACATTGTTTCATGCTCTCCAAAGAAAGTCTCCAATCACTTCTAAAAATCTTCTCTTTCATCTACACAGGAAGACAGAAATATTCATATTCATGTCATCGTCTTTCTGAAGTAGACTAATCACCACTGCCTGGAAGAAGCACACATGTAGTACCAATAAGGGCATAGAAAGTTTGTTCCTCTATACCCATGTTAACACTAATTCACAGGGAATTTCATATGGTGTGTTATTTCAGGTAGCTGTCTTGGTCAAACATTCAAAGCCTGTCCCTACGCAATGAAGCCTGTGGCAACAAATGAATTATGAAGACAATAAAAAGGCAGTGGTTCAAGAAAATGTCCATTCAGCAAGTCAGAAACATCCGATCCCCAGCAGAAACGTGATTCTGCTGTAAGGGTGATGATACACACAAAAAAAGCCAAGGCAAGGATTCTGAACCTGAAGGTGGATAACAACAAATGCTACATGAAAATAACATCCACAGCTTTTCTGCCCTGCTTTTCAATCACAAGACTTCATCTTTACAGATCAGATGTATTTATGGTACTTGCTGCTTCCTCCATGGTGCTTGGGGATTGTACGCCTCCACCTCATGCCTGTTCTTGAAGCACATAGAACTCCCATTTAGAAAGAGTGCTGATATGACTCCTGTCTCTCAAAATAAAGCATGGAGTAGCACCTACACCCCCATGTTTCCAACCTTATACCTGGGATGTCAGGGGTACCCCAAGATGTGGATAGATCCAGGTCCAGCCTCCTTTTTCTCCTTAATGACTCCTGAGCTTCTTTTCGACGTTGCAATTCCTGAAGCTGGTTGCCCTTGAGGCAGACAGGTTGTAGGTACACTGGGCTGGAGCCACAGGGTGTTCAGGGGAAGGCACGTGAACCTGAGGGCAAAGCAGGTGACTAAACTAAGCATATTGGCTGTGTTGCTTTTACCTTCCCACACCTCACATAGCTTTCACTATCATTTCACTATTTCCTGATGTCTTCCAAAGCAGTCTGTAGTATAGATAACCTTAGACTTGTACTCAGCAGCTGCTGCTGAGAACAGCCTGTGTGCTAAGGCACATGTCCATGACACACATCACCACCTGACAAATGTATATGCTGTCACATTAGTGTTTAATTATACAACTCCTCCCCATCTCCATCTGCACAACTGAGGAGGGCTGGGACCAAAGGTGATGAGAAAAGGAAAACAGTAATTTGGCAGTGGAAAGCATATGGAAATCTTCCAAGATGCTGCAGCAGAATCTACTCCAACTAGGCTATGATGGGGCATTATCAGGAAGCTGTGGCAGGCAGAGTATATGGCATAACATCTTTTCTTCAAATGGCAGAGATCTGAGGAAAACAAACCCTGTGCATCGACATAGCAGAAAAACGGAAAGGTGAAGTGTAATACCAAACCCCACAGTGCACAGTAGACTAGAAATGTAAGGAATATGGAGATGTCTGTCTCCAAGGGATAAGGATGAGATGAATGAGGCAACACTAAGACCTTTCCTCCTTCTGTGAAAGGCAAGCTCTTTACCCTAACACAGACACTCTCTGTTTTCAGGCTTTATTCTGTTTTTGGGTGTTTTTTGAGACAAAACTCCCACAATTCTGATAAGCTTTATGATTTATCATGCCAGTCTGGGCTCCAACTAAAGCCCGGGGTCAGAACTTCCAAAGATTAAGCAAAACTTTCTATAATCAAAAATCTTGAGAAGTCACAGAATCACAGACTGGTTTTGGGATGGAAGGTACGTCAAAGCCCATCTAGTTCCAGCCGTACTGTAGCCCAGGTTGCCCAAAGCCCCATCCAACCTGGCCTTGAACACTACCAGGGATTCAGGAGCAGCCACAGCTTCTCTGGGCAACATGTGCCAGGGCCTCACCACCCTCACAGGGAAGATTTTCACCCTGATACCTAATCTAAATCTATCTTCTTTGCATTTAAACCCATTACCCCTCATCCTACCACTACATGGCCTTGTCAAAGTCCCTCTCCAGTCGAAGTTTGGAAGCTCTACATCTGAAAGATCTCTACTTTCACTTTCAGCTATGGGGGCTAATGCTTTTAACAGTAATGTGAGACAAAAAAGGAAAGTAGAGGTTCACATGTAATCATCTCGTTTGAGCAGCCTGAGATTTAAGATGTGCTACATATGACAGTATTAAATTTTCATGAAATGTCTTCATTAAAATGACTGAGTTCCTCTTGTAAATAACCCATTCCTTCCCTGCCTTATGTCTTGACAATGCCTGTCACAATCTGCTCTCTCAGTAAGCTTTGGCAACCTTCTCCCTTCCATTACTCCCCTATATTTGTGGGAATATACATGCTCCTTCTCAAATGACTTCAGAGTCCTCATTCCCTATGAATACAGCCAACACCTTGTGAAGCAGCAGATGAAGGACTTGCCATTCATGTAGTTAATCGATTCATGACGCATTTAGGTTGAATCCCTCTTGGAGCGTAGTGGAAGGAAGAGCAGGATGAGGTAGAAAACAGTCCTCCATGAGTGCCTTTGGAGCACACGTCTATGGCAAACCTGCCTTGCCTACACCAGTGGAGTTGCACGGACATGAGCAATAGGAATTTGGACATGGGCTTTGAACTCTTCCTGACATTTGATTTTCCTTTGACAGGCAGGTCCTGGCTGCACACTATCTACACTGTCTTCAGCATTATTTCAATCCCCAAATCACTTCACCAAAACAGCTTAAAAACAGCTTGCTGGGTCCCTTCAACTCGAGATCTTCTGACCGAAATAAATTATCACACATAAATTCTCTTCCCCAAATCTGTCTGTTTCAGGGACAGCAAATTAAATGCTCTGTAGTGCCTTCCATCTCCTGGGTGCTCTAAGGGCTGCCTGAGGCAGGGCGATGTGTCTGCTACGTGCACAGGATGACATTGAGCAGGTTCCTGTGTACCTGTGCTCAGGGCTTTTACCATGGACTTGTCAGATGGGAATAATACTGATAACTGTATGAATGTTGAGACCTGGAAGGATAAAAAGTTCAAGATAGAATCATGTTTTTACTGTAGAAGGAGCAATCTTACAGCTTTGTCATTCATTTTGCAGTTGAAGCAAGTAAAGAGATGGCCAAAGTTGCCAGAACAGAGCAAAACCCAGAAGGCTGACTTCTCTGACTTCAGTTCTGTGGTTTTATTTCAGCCTTTAAACCCATCCTGCAGTCTGCATCTGCATTGGTCATTCAACCCCCAGGCACGCTGCAAACAAATGATGCATTAGTTTTCTGTTTTCTCCAGAGCATCCTTCCATACGTGGGAATTTTAAATAGCATCTGAGGTACCTAGATTTTATTAAAAAGACCCCAAGCTTCTGCAAAACCATCACTTTTTAAATAGTCTCAGCTTAAGAGTTAAAAAGAAAAGAAAGCCTTTTCTGTGACTTAGATTCCATTTCTGTTAGACAGGTGCTAACTAAGAGCAGTTCTTGGTAGGCAGAGAAAAAGCATCCATCCCACCAACCTGGGAAACATCTTTTTTCTCCTAAAAACATAGGAACTCCAATCTTCAAATACCTCACTTACTGGAGAAAAATTTATTTCCTCGTTTTGTAACAAGTTTTTAACAACTTCTAAATCTGAATCTCACAAATAACTATCTTGTGGGGAGCATCAGGAAGCACAAGCTCAGAAACTTTGAAGAGAAGCACACCCAGAAGCAGTCAGAGTCCAGATTCATGCCTTTGCCTCATTTTCTGCCACTTGTAGAAATGAAATTATTTCCTTCCCTCTTAAATGTTAACGCAGGGCAAGAACTACCTGATAAACAGTGATGTCTCCTAAGTGCTCTGGAGAGCTACAGAAACACACAGCATGACTGACAGGTCTTACTGATAGTAATAGTCATTTTCTTAGAGAAAATGTATCTGGTGTTCATGTTCTCGTGTCAGCCCCAACTCAGCTCTTTCACTGTGCTCAGCATCNAGTGGTCCTAGAAAAGGTTATTCTTGGAGATAAAACCATGCAGTTGTAATCCTGATTATGCTCCTGGAACAGACCAGAGTTTGGTGATTGCAAGATTCATTTGCTGTAGTAAAATTAAGGTGCAATCAAGCTCATGCTGTTCACTTTTTGCTAGGAGAAAACTTGCAATGAACTTTCTTTCCTGCCTGCTTCATTGCCCTTTGACATCCAGAGGTGGTGGGTGTTCTATCAGGGCACAATTTGAGATGGTGGATGGTAGGAATGTCGCATTTGTTAAAGAGTTGCCAGTTTGCCATTGAGATATTCCTCAAGCAGGCATTCAAGTTTCCTTCTAAGGTGCAAGAGGCAGAGGCGCAACTGTTGGTCTTTCTGGGAGACAGTGCCACAGCTCAGTTGGAGCAGGAACCTTACACAACAGCTGCAGCCTTCACCTTTTACAGCGAGCGGAGCATGGGCTTCTGTCACTCTCGATTCCCGTATTTTGTTACACAAAGATGAATTTCAGTTTTGGAGTCAGGATAAGTTATGTCTGAGAGCTCACAGTGGAGATGTAGGGATATAGAGATGTGGTATGGAAAAGCCTTGGTCCTCTTTAGCACAGCAGTCCTTGCCTGACCTATTGAGTAGGGGGTGTTAATTTCTGAATATCAAGGGTGAATCACAACTACTTGTGACAGGTCTTTAGGACCCTGCTTCTGTTGTTTATCTGAGCTACCACAGGAGATTCTACACAGGAGATGTCACCCTTTTGACTCATTTTCCCATGCACAGGGAGACAATTTCTCTGGACAAGATTGTGAAACTGCCTCTTCAAGACCACAATAGTGGCTGATCTCAAAAAGGACTATGCCTGTCTGAAAAACAAGGATGTAACATCATGGCACTTAGAGGGCTCAACATGATCCTCTTGGGGACAAAGAAAGGAATTGCATGTAGATAATAATCGCATAAATTAAATGTTTTCCCTAATATTTCTAAACTCTTCTAGGTATCCAACTAAATCAATTCAAAGTAAAAGTTACTGGTTAAAAATCCCATTCTGTGCTACCTAGTGCTCCCATATCTTGTTCTAAACCTAAGAGAGCACAAGATGGTGATGAAAATGTGTAGGTTCTTCTCTACCCTCCCTACTCTGCCTTCTACACCTATATTGATCCAAGAGAAGTGGCAGGTACAGTAGTACATAGTCACTATATTTTTTCACAGAGGAAGCATTTTTTAACTAAGAATCCAAACTTCAGTAAATCCAGATTCTCTTTGTTTGGTCCACTCTTTCCTTCCAAACAATGTGGATGACCTTCATAAATCAATGGGATTACTGCAGGCAAAAAGGTCTGGTAACACCCCAGGAAGTCTCTCTAATCAAAGCTATGGTGTAACCTCCTTGTTCTTAAATGCACACCTTGGAAAATCAGAATACAACCAAATGCATCACAAAAAAAAAACCCTTACATGTGATGTTGTTCTCAGAGGAGAAACATTTTTCTTGCTTCACGCTTACACCCTGGGTCTTTTATGAAACACATTTTTCGTTAGGTGATAGCTAAACCTGTCAGACCTTTAAAATTTACCCTCTTCTTGATACTTAGATTGCATTAGCCACCTCCACAGGGCAGCAGGTCATTGTTAGCTGCCATTCAAAGTGTTCTGTAACTGAAATGGTATTTTTGCCTACCCTTTTTGACTGGCAATGACTTTGTCAATTCTATGCAAATGATATAAGTATATAAACATATCTGTGACATTATTTTAAGACTATTCACGGAAAAACATGAACCTTTTGGAGTGTGTACAGAGGAGGCCACAAATATGATTGGAGGCTGAAGCACCTCTCCTACAAAGACAGGCTGAGAGTGTTCAGCCTGGGGAAAAGAAGGGTCTAGGAAGACCTTATTGCAGCCTGCTGGTACCTAAAGGAGACTACAAAAAGAAATGGAGAAAGACTGTTTACACAGTCAGGTAGTAATAGGACAAGGAGTAGTGGCTTTAGACTAAAGCAGGGTAGATTTAGGTTAGATATTAGGAAAACATTCTTCACTATGAGCAGTGGTGAGACACTGGACCAGGCTGCCCAGAGACATGATAGATGCTTCATACCTGGAAATGTCAGGTTGGACAGGGCTCTGAGCAACCTGACCTAGTTAAAGAGGTCCCTGTTTACTGCAGGGAGTGTGGACTAGATGATCTTGGTCCCTTCCAAAGCAAACCATTCTGTAATTATATGATCCATCATCTTACTGTCATTTGGGATGGCATGCCTGATGGTGAGCTGGACTTTTCCTCCAAAAGGGGAGACTGTCAAATGCATTCCACTTAATAAGAGTTTCTGAATGAGGTCAGATTCAAATCTAACTGACTTTCCTCATTTTTTGACTCCAATTAAACAAAACATCCATACATTTTCTTGCATAGTATGTTCTGTTGCCTTCAATTTCTACAGAAAATTAAATTATTAAAAAAAATAATCCTATTTTTCTCCAGCAAAGACGCACAATATTCTGTTAAAGGAAGAGAAGGCAGAAACTATAAGTTTCCAGTAAGTCACTTTTGCAGTTAGCATAATTATTTCAGACACTGGTGAGATCAGTTGTGTGGGAAGCCTGTGCTGTGAGAACACCTGATGTTGCTCTGCTCATTCAGGAAATACCCATGCACCTGTCTGTACTTGTGAGCCAGACTGGCTGCAGAGCTGTACGGGTTGTGCATCTGGCTTGCACTGATACAGCATTGAGATTTGGATTACAACCCTCACAAATCTGGGTATCACAACTGCAGACACCAATGCAATGGGCCATAAATCCATAAAGGTCTGCAAAAACTCCTCTTTTGGCTCTTTCCTTCCTTGCAATGTTTGGGGTTTGTTTTATT
>VXBZ01003087.1:48932-73879 GCA_013399135.1 Heliornis fulica
CTGACCTTGAGTCTTTTTGCATCTCTGCAAAACCTATGTGGTTCCCAAAGGAAAAAAAAATGCAGGCGGTTTGATCAGCTGTCTCTCAGAGCTTGCCAGGTAGTGAGATGATGTTTCCTAGCCGGTATCTGAGGTTGTGCAGTGGTTCTCTTGATCCCTCTGAGAGTGCTGTAGGAAATAAATGGGTAAGAGTAACAGTACTGGTCCTGCACTTGTGCTCTTTGTGGGGGCATGAGGACATCTGGCACAGGGTGGGGAGTTTGGGTGGTCTTCAGTATTCAAATCAGATGGGTATGGTGAGGAAAAGCAGAGGTTATGGCTCTGTGCTCAAATTTATACCTGTTTCTATTTGGAGACGAGGTTGGTTGGTTGATTGTTTTGTACAATGGGCTTGTGTGCTTTACTTGGGAAAGAAGGTATCCAGAGCAGTTATTGCAAGAGGAGTTACATCTGAGACTACTTGGTGTCACTGCCCTCAGCCTTTGCGTTTTAAGGTCCAGTTTGGTCGAGGACATGCCTGTCAACCTCCTTCTTTCTTAAGTCAGCTCACTGTTCTCAGGTGTGATATGTGTGTGTGTGTTCTATTTCTAAAAATACAGATGGGCAAGATCTTAGGTGAAGTCTTTTCTGCTATTATGCATAGGTACGTCTGAATGTACTGTACAGGAGGAGGACCCCGGGGATGGAAAAGGACAAAATTCACATCAACTGATTTGTCAGATATTAGGAGCTACGACAACAGCTGCCTGCTGTCTACCTTTGTTTATTTGTATTTCTTCCTCAACTTTCATTGCTAGTTATGCTCTCCTGTGGCATATTTCAGTGTTGGCTTATGCTCACCCTCGGTGGAAAACCAGTGATTCTGGAAAACATGCTAAACCCACTTGTATCAACAGGGCTATTTGGTGCTGTTTTTCATTTGGTGGTGGATGTGAACTCATTTCGGAATATGTAGACTTACTGGGGAAAAACTGCTAGCCGTTCATGCTTATTAATCTGTTTCAACACACAATGAAGAAGATGCTTTCCCCCCTTCCCCCTCTTCTAATTGATGAGACATCAGAAGAGAAAAAGAGCTTGTGGGGAACATATCCTTAATTCTTCAGCCATGCAGTCACATTACTTAGTTACAGAACCCTTTGCTGGGTCTGTAATTTGAGACATATTTTNATCATGAAAACTATTTTTGTTTTCTTTGCTTACTCTTTCCAACCTCTTTGTTCAATGGTAGTAGGATTCTAAATACACTTTGTTGTTTTGAGGGACTTTTTCAAAATTAGAAAGCATTTCCATAGTTGTTCTTCATCAGATAGCATGTCGAACTGATTATCCTACTTTCTGGTGCTCTGATTTTTCTTCTCAATAGATTTGGCAGCCACAAATATCTTTAAGTTATGTAGATAATATAACAGCATAGAGAATAATGCTTTTCCTGATGTGTTCAGGAGGACCTATTATGAATATCACTTTGATAGCAATTCTATTGTGGGCTTGTCATTTTTCATGGATCTAGGCCCTCAAGATAACTCAAACTTCTCATGCAAAACAGCCACATACCAATCCTTGAAGCATTTTTTTTAATCCACTAACGCAGCCTTGCTGTAGAGACCTGCACATAGATCAATTTTCTGAGTTGGTGACTTTTCAAAAGTAAGAACATTTTTTCCCGTAAGTGTTTCCTGAAAATAATTTCTGAGTGCTGATGCTAGAAGCCCCTGTGAGCCTTTCATCTTCTCTCTTGGCTGGCTTATGCCAGGGAAATCTGTCATACATAGCCAGTTCTCTAATTTTCATTCAAGGGTGCTGAATTCAGTATGCCTCCCATTTTTAGGGAGTGGTTATTTCTTGGGAAGGGAGAGCATCCCTGCTTATGACAGCTTAGGTCTTGAAGCCTTTGCTTGTTTTCTTCCCCAGGTGATACTTCTATGTGAACAGAACATGTCTGGATCTGTTCTGTCAGCTCATGTGGCAGCCAGGAGGTTGGTTCTTCAAAACTTGCTGCATAGTGTCTGCTGTGGCTTTGAATTTTCTAATCCTGGAGGAAATCCCTCCTCTTCAAATAGCATGGATTGATGTTGCTTGAGTTCTGCAGATGTAGCTCTGTACTTTTCACAGGCTATGTTTTGGACTATTTTCCCTATTTTTTTTTTCTTTTTACCTAATCACAAACAGAAAAGACTGGGTGTAAGCATCATTTTGTTGCTCTCTGAAGAACACCCAGAGCTCTTGGGTTTTTGAATAGGCGAATATTTGGATGAGGTATAAGCACAAAATGAACGACTAACATGTTTATTGCTACTATCATGCAAAATGTGTGCTGCAGTTTGCTCATATATCCTCTATTACCTGTTTAGGCATTGTTTGCTGGGTTTGCGGGGTTTGCGTATCCAGGGTGAAACTGCTTTTCAGTGTGGCTTTTCACAAATGCTTGCCTGGCAGCAGCTGAGAGAACAGCTGTAAGTGGCATTGTTTTTCATGATGCATGCCCTGATTCTGAAAATCTCATGTTTAGTTACCCATGCTGCCATCAATGTCTGTTGGATGGTATGAACGAGGGTTGGAAAAGGGAGGCTACAGAAACAGTAGCTACTCTGAGTATGTGCTCAACATTCACCTATTTTCTCCTGTCTTCTGAAAACCTGTTCTGTTGGTAGTCTACACCCTATGCACTGTCCAAACAGCATTGTACAGCGTGTTGCCAACAGTCTGACTTCTGTACAGTCAGAATCACCTGTAACTGAGGGGGACAGTCCCACACATCAGTAGGTAAAGGAGGGCAGTGTCATTCATACAGTAATCTTTGTAGTGGTACCTTTTATTTTCTCATAAACAAGTGGATCACAGCCTGTCCATTCTCTTGAAGTACAAGATAATATTCCTTACCCGAGTGGGTTTCTGTGTTTTATTTAAAAAGGGTTGAACTTTTGTTAGTATGGGGTGCAGGACATCATGTGACAGCATCTGGTGTGTCTTGTGTATCTGCCAACCTTTATGGTTATAGTGATAATTATGTGGGAATGATTGAGGACTTGATTAGTTGGAAAGGGCAGGGAAGTGGGGTCAGAATGATCTTACACACTTAAGACAGCATTTAGATCCATTTTTCTGTAGGATTCATGCTGCATTATTCTCAACCAGAATGAGAATTGGCTTCAAGGCAGATCCACGTGTATGAATGTGCTACTCACTGATTTGGCATGGGCTTAGACAACCTTTGCATTTGGACTAAGGTTTCTTCGTTTCTTGTTTTAAAGGTGTCCCTTTTTGTTAGAGTATGGGGTGGCTAAGGTTTCCACACATTGCCTAATCTTAATCATAGCCTTGACTATGCACCCTTCCTTTGATTTTCATTTTCTCTTTGTTGTGCTTTAGCAAGTGGAGTGGCTGCACCTTTGCTCAGAGAAGTTACTCTATGGAGGAGGAACATTTAGAGTTAATGGCTCTTGTTAGTGATGACAGGGAGGTTTGCAGAATTCATGGCAACTGTCTGTGAGACACTGACCCTTTCAATGGCTCTAAGTCCAGTACTGCAGTGTGGGAAGGTGGAACTGGTGTCAAAAATGGACTCCATACAGTTTCAAAACCAAGTCTCATTCATTCCTGAGCCTCTCCAGGGGACAGATGCTCTATAAGTCTTGAGAAACATGCCTGAATCTCATGCCTGGTTTCCCTGGCATAGTCTCATCTGAATGGACAAGAAGCTGAGGGTTGGACCCTCTTGGAAGGGCTGCCCTGTTCAGTAACTGAAATGGGAGTATGAGATTTCAGCATGAAATTTCGTTGGTGTTTCATGTGCTGGTTTTTTTATGGCTTTGCTGAGGCACCAGTGAATTCAGAATCCTGCTTCACCATCCCATCAGTTTAAATCAATCAAAAGGAGAGTAGGAGAGAAAAAAATCCAACTTTGATGGAAATACACATACTGTGAAAGGCAGTTGTATCACATTTGTATTCTGCTGTGTGTTTCTGTCACCCACGCTTGTAAAATACTCACTGGCAACAAAATGAAGTATGTTTGATTTCTACATATACAATAATTTATTGCATTTGCTGAGTAATTACTGGTAGATTTTCTACAGTAACTTATTTTTCTTATTCCAACTCTCCTTCCATTTCTTGTATATGGACAGGAGTGTTTAATAATGCGTGAACTGCAAAGAAAGTTAATTTGTATTAGCTATTTGTTTTTAAATTGACTGAGATACTCATCAAGAAACTTGAAAACCATAATTTCATAAAACACAGCTGGGATTTTTGGAGCATCCCATGAGAACCACTTACAGGAGAAAGGAAGCATACTGGAAGAGTCAGTGTAGAAGTGTGCCTTTTATTCCTTAAAACACATAAATCATGCTCCTTTTTACTAAAAGCTTGCTTGTAAGACCAGTGAAACACAGTAACCTGTCAGAATAATGCAGTTCTGATGGCAATGCTGTGTTTGGATCCATGAAGACAGAAGATTTGTTAACACTTTCATGCAAGAATCTTGCCCTCTCAATGGAGAGAAATTGCTGTACAAATTCACACTCTTTCCTACCTTCAGAGAGGCTTTGGTCTTGTTCTTGGACTCTCATGCCAGTTCAGCAGGCAGACCTGAGGGCAAGCACAGCCTCCAAACTGCAAAGACACTGCAAAGTGTCTCAAAATGCCATCTTTTTCTTTGTGAGGATCCTGGCTGCTCGAAGTATGACTCTGCTTCTGAGAAGAGATACCTTATGGGAGGTGTTTTACCAGTCACTGTGCTAGGAATACTGTCATCAGAGGACAGAAGATATTTGTGAGTGTGAAACATGAGTGTTTGTGCATCTTCTTGGTGTGACTTAGAGATGTGATGTCAGGTAGTTCAAAGCTTGTGCAGAACCACTGACTGCAATCTACCTAGCTGAAAGTGAAATAGGTTTTAAAGAACTGGATGTGAAAAATGATAATTATTAGTGGATCTTTTTAACTGGGTTATCCAAGGATTTGAGTCTCTGGTAGAAAGAAAGTATGTGTTGATAGTTGGTATATTTCTTCAGAGCAGGATCAGGTCAGTCCAAAGACAAGAGCCTCCAGCATTACACTTCTGACACAGAGTCAAGGGAATTTTGTGTCTCCCCAGTGCAAATGCAAGCCACAAACTGATGAAGGTTTCACATCCTTGCATCACTCAGACAAATTAGCCTTGGTTATCTTGAGAATATCATGAATGTTATTTGAAAAGACATGAGAAGGTCTCATACAGTTTGTTGATCATGAAAGCCACCAGGAGTAGGTAGAGTCTTTCAGCAAATAACAGAAAAATGAAATAGCATTCAAGATACACGCAGCTTCCCGAGGCTTTCCTTGAGAACCCGCTACTCACAGGCTACACAGGGCTGTATCCATCCAAGTGCAGACATTAAGCGGTGTCCTGGCCATGTGGTTGCAGGTTGACTTTCTGTGCCAGTGAGCATCAGAGAGAGGGCAGCCCTTTGTGTCAGCCAGTCATATTGGGAAAGCTAGAGGTGTATCATGGGTTGTGCACTGCAACCACATTGCTGCCAAAAGCACAGGAGAAAAATCACAGGTACATCATAATTTCTGGCACCACTACAGCAGTGAATGAAGAGCGGCTGTTGTTTATGTGGGGTTGTCACATAGAGTGCATCTGCCTTGGGCATGAAGCCAGTGACCCAAGTATCCAAGAAACATCTTGGAAATATTCAGATTATCTTAGGTTAGGTAAGGACAGAGGCAACTGAAAGCAAAGAACCTAAGAGGTTTGGTGATACTTATCCAAGAGCTGTAGTGGCAATGCAGAGATAGCAGAAGGCCACATTAATCTGACCTGCTGCCTGTCCTAGAGATGTAATTCACACGAGCAAAGCAGCACTTGGCCTACCCACAGGCTGTCACCTAGTTCAGCTGGCAGAGCAGCATGGGTGCTGGGCTGTGTACGGCTTGCATCAGCGCACAGATGATGGGAGGCTGTTGCAGACCATATTCACAGGTGTTCAGTGAGAAAAGCAGTATCTGTGCTACGAGGAATGATCTTTAAAGAGAAGCTGTTCAAGGTTTATATGCTAATCATTCCCTTGTGTGCTTTGTAGGAAAACGGAGGAAATTTTGACTAGAACTGGCTGGTCCATGACTTTGTTTCTCTTGTGCAGGCAGTCTCCATAGCAAAACAAATTTTGGAACATACAGATTTCTGCAAAAAATTACTCAGTTCTGAAAAGTTTTGGCCTAAAATATTGAGCACAATGCATACATTTTTTTATTTTCTGTAGAGCTTTTTGTTTGTTTGTTTGACAGTTTGTTTTATCTTACTTAAAATTATCCATCATTTTGAGTTGTACTAGGTTTTTTGTTTATTTCCAGTTAGAACTGTGAAGATTTCTTGTGGGTTTTTTTTTTGTGTGGTGTCGCATTTGTTGGAAAAGATTGTACTTTTGACTTTGATATCTAGAGTAAGAGAAGGAGTGTGGAGCTTGAAGTAACAAAAAGATTAAGGATCCAGTGAAGGTCCCCTGTGTCTGCTGATTCTCTTTTTGCATGCGTGTTCAGTAATTGGATTCTTACTTTTTCCTGAATTTGTGGTTCTCTGATGGAAAGAGGAAAAGAAGAAGAGCAGGAAGCCGGGACAGAAATTGTTTTGGGTTGACCAAAGTCGTAAGCTGTTTTTCTTGCTAATGGGAGAAAAAAATGCATGTCACTTCAGATAGAATTAAGTACTTTGCTTTGTACCACTGTTTTATGTAGCAGATTCTTCTTGAAAAAAAAATAATAAAAAAATTTGATTTATTTACCCAGAGATCTATCTGCTGGAGTTTATGGCTGAAAACATGTCCCCTCCCCCCACCCCACCCCCCAACTTTTCCTTTGCATTTATCAGTACCACTAGGAGAAGGGAAAGTGTGCAGCTGGTGTTCAACAGAGCAGCAGTGCTGTGAATTGGATGGATTGCATTTATCTAGTATTGCCTGTGATTCCCCAAGAAGTGGCTGCATTTGTTCCTATAGAAAACAAACCACCAAAGATAGGTTTTCCTGCCACTCTGTAACAGATCTTGAAAGAAAAGACTGAGAAGATTTTTTCCTTTCTTTTTTCTATTTCTCTAACAATCTTGTTGCTTAAGCATGACATCAGACCTCATTTTGGATCACCACAAGAATCATGAATAACTTATTTGCATGAAGACACATTTATGCCAGGCTGAACAAAGAGTAACAGAAAGAGACCCTGTCAGGAGTGGTAAAAATGAGTGAATATTGACCTTGTGCTCCTGCTGGCTTTATTCTCTAAATAGGAATATATAGGCCAAGGAAATGGTAAATAAGCTTGCTGACATTTTTTTCAGTAGTGATAAAACTGCATTTCCTGGCACAGTAGACTGTATTTTCCAGTACACAATGATCTGCAATTAATCTGCGGTCATTTATCCAATCAAATGCTCATGCTTTTGGAGTCAACACCACTGGGGTGCTCAAAGGAGTAGCAATACTCCTACAAGTTCGACTAATCCATTTGGAGAAGGAGCTCATTCTGTAATTTCTTTCAGCCCAGCAACCCTGTAAACATTAGACAAAGCTAACTTTAGGATGCTTGGTACTACCATTCTTGGTGATCTGAAGTTGAGACAAAAGAAGGAATGTGTTGTTCCTTCAGCACATGACTTTGAAATTTGTATTTCTCATCCACATCCAGGACACCATCAATGGGCAGAGCATCAGTACTCTTTAACATACACCACAGAACTGGGCTGTGGGAGATGTATGGCTTTGAAAATTAGTTCATTGCTCATTGCTTCACTCCTGACAGTAGCTGAAGACATTAGTCCACAGTGTCAGTGCCCACTTAGGACAGAGACCGTCTGCATTGCAAAAAAAGGATTGGCAGCCAAAGCAGGGAGGGAGTATGCTGCTTTGCTTAGGAGAGCGTGGCAGTGAGGAGGATGATACACACTCAGTGACTGAAGTTGTCCCCTGTGAATTTCAGCATTATCAGGAAGGAAATTTCCAAATAAATTTGCAATTATTTTTAAAGTTTTATAAGAAGTCATTTTTTTGATGCTAGAAATAGCTACTTGGCTAGTGTTTTAGGATGAGCTGTGGTGTTTGGGTGTTTTCCTGCAAGTTTTCATTTCCCGACTAGAACTCACCTAAGTTAACATGTGACACCGTCCTTTAAAGTCATTTCTTCTTGGGAAGCTAACATCTTCATACACTTTCTTACATTATTAATGTTGCCATGCTTTTATAATGGTAAGGCTTCATTTACCTTAAGACGAATTCCTCTCCTGGCTTCATTTATATAGTAGAGACAGTTTCTGCTGCTGTTGGATACTTAGTCTGATGGATGTATCTCACAGTCCTTAAAGATGACTTTATCTGGTCCAAAGTTATTCATGGGGTTCTTGGCTGAATAACTCAAATGAAATGGCTTCACAGATTTAAAATGCATGTGTTGGAGAGCGTACGTTTGGTTGCATTACTCCTTTTATAGAGGTGGAAAATATGTTTGTAAGTGTGAACAACATGAACTCCAAAGACAGGAGGACTTCAGAAATGGTAGTGTTGAAAGAACTGGGTGATTTGTTGAGTAGAGGCTACTTTTCATTATTCTTTTGATATGTGTTTGTATGACTCCTAAATTCCTTCTGAGATCATGCTGATTCCTGATTCTAAGATGTTTGCCCTGGTAGTGTGGGCTAGCAAAACAGATGTTCGTCTATAAATCCCATTACACTAGTCTCATACTAAATGTTACCATGGAGTGCACGGAGAGCACACTTGCTATTTGCAATGCTGTGATGTGGAAAGATTTTTTAAAAAATCTACTGTATTGTGGAACAATGGAAAGCAATCATTTTAAAACTGCCATTCTGCTTCCTTGTTATTCAAGGCAGGCATAGATAGCCATAGCAAAATTCTTAGTGTTGCTGCTTGTAGAATTTCATTTAGCTCAATAATCTTCAGCAGATGCCAGTCAATGATGCAGGTAATAAAAAAAAATAAAAAGGAAAGGTATTTATCTCTATGATAAAGCATTCAATAAGGGAAATAGAAAGACTTTAAAGACAGGAATAAAGTCTACACTGTTTTGCAAGAGGAGGTGAATGAGTCAGGCAGTAAATGGTATGTTAATCAGAACAGAGAGAACACAGGGCTTCAAGTAAATTTCATATCAAATGACAGGACAGAAAAGCACATTTTGAGCCTTTTCAATTCTGTGCTTCAGTGAAGAGATAGTGTTAGTACCTAAATGGATTTTGAATGGCACTGGATGATTCCATAGGCAGAGAGAAAGAGGGGTGATAGGAGGTCAGGAATCCTGAGTTCTCCTACACTTAAGGCCAATTAATTTTCTTTTTTAGGTGCTTTGTCTCTTGTCACATCTCCATCCGCTTCTAATAGAAGAAGTTATTTTTTCTTCTCAGTTCACGCCATTTGCCCTGAAGCCAGATATGTGTTGTGGTCATCTCAGGACTCAAACCATTCATGTTCATCTCCTTCCTTCTTACTAACATCTCATGTACCTTAACTGTAAGCTTTCTGTGCTTTGTATGATTACTTTGGTGTGATTCTGTGAGTCATGCAACTCTTCTGGAATTTGTTTACTCCTATGTATCCAGCGGTAAAGTCTTCAACAGCCAGGCTGGCAAGAGTTGAGTACTATTAAAGTTTGTTTCCTGGGGATTCATGTTCTCTGACCTTGCTTGGGTGTCCAGCCTTGGCCTTCTGTAATGTACTGGTCTTCTGAATACTTATTTTGTCCTTGCAGTTCTTATTTCATTTACCTCTAATGAAGATAAAAGGAGGAAACAGAGACTTCCTCAGTAGCAGCAGTATGATGGGAAAATAAACTGCTATTACTTGCCAGTACTAGTTAAGCCATTCTTAGAAGTAATTGCAGTTTTGAATTTGTTTTCAATCTGAACATTGTCAGAGACTCAAAGTTACGGTCAAATAATCCATGATTCAGGATTGATGCTTTTAAAAATTACTTGCTTTTAAGCCTTCAGATAGTTCTGCTGAAAGGTTTTGCCAATGTGTTGTGGAGTGAAGGAGGTATTGGGAGTATTTCAGTTCAGGTGAGTGACAGGTGGGAACAAGGAACTGCTTTTCAGAACTTCTCTCTCTGCATTTGTGCAGCAGAAGCAGTTCACACCCTGTTATATCAGTTAGCTGTAAACACTAAAACTAGATTTAGTGTACGTGCAGCGTATCAGTGTGTGACAAATATGAGTTACCACAGCCATAGCTGGACTACACCAGGAAGGCAGAAGGCAAGTGATCTGATATAAATTTAGTGAAGGTGGAGAAGGAAGGAAATTAAATGGTACAGACAGTAGTGGCTGTGTGAGCATCAGTTGTTGGTAAGTCTTACAGAAATGAGGCTTGGTCTCTGTTGCTGTCCTGTTTTCTTTATACCTTCTAGGCTTTGCAGAAGACCCCACTTGGTCTTGGGGTCTGTGCTCATGTACGTTAACACAGAATGTCCTCTCTCTAAATCAGTCCTATACTGTAGAGCTGGTTTTTTTTAAGTATTGAGGCCATGCAGCTTCTTACTAGTGAGTTTACAGCACACTGAGCTCTCCTTTGTTGTGCTTCTGTACTTGGAACATGCTCTTGGTTAGGCCTGTGCAGACAGGTCGACTTCCATTCACTGATCTTTTAAACAGTGCAATGTGTGCCTTGTTTTCAGAACATACTCTGAGAAGTCGTCTTAAGCTTTACAAGTATCTTCTAGAGAAGCACATGTTTCTTTTCCCCTCTGTTTCTGACTATGGGTGAAGGGACAGGTGGTCAGATCATTGTATTGATCTATTGACAACATCCAGGTTCATTGGAGCCAGTGTAGTTACAGAGATTTATAGCTCTATATAGACGGGATGTGTGATGTGAAAGATTAAATTTCATGTGTAAGTAACCTAAGTTTTATGTACTACACAGCATTAGGTGGATTGAATATGGTGAAGCCAAATAGAAAAGTGATTTGAGTTTTTCTCTCACTCCTGGTTTGCACAGATTGAGCAGTGGTTAATTCAGGCACAGAAACTGTATTACTTAAAAATGTAATTTTCGTTTTTTAAAAATCTTCATCCNAAATGGACTATCTGGCCTTGATTTAAAATATTTTCCTGGGAGAGTTTCACAGTATAGTTCTTGTGTTTGTCTAGAAGCCCTTACATTGGGCGTGCTGACATGCAGTGAACACCTATTTGTCAACACGTTTGCCTTTCAGACACATTTGTTTGGCTGTTTTGAGTCAGCCCTCAGTGTATGCTCAGCTCTTTTTTTTTTTCCTGTCACCTTCCACTCTGCTTTGCTAGCCTTGTCTCCCGGTTTCACAACCTAACAGAAAGGTAACCAAACAAAATTCGCTGACATCCACCCCCTCAAAAAAAAAAAAAAAGACTCAGACGAGTAGGCTTAGGTTGAATAGCTGCAAGAGTCTTCTTTGGGAAGTTTCACTTCTCAATAATTTAGCCAGAAAGGAAATGGTGGGGTAAAAAGTAGCTTGACAGAAATTACAAGGATAGGTACTCTGGTGCATTTAGGTGATGAGCCTTTACCTGTCAGTCCAGGAACTAGGAAGAAACTGTAGGTAAATTTATTATCCTGCAGTTTGCTACCACCCTCTGAGAACCTGGAGGCTGGTGGGATATTAAGTGTGATAGGGGAATGCTCTGATGCCTTTATAGCAGTCCTTATATTTGTGGTCGAAGCACAGCTTAACTGCTGCTGAGCGGAGGATACAGACCAGGCATTCAAACTACTCACAAGCTCCCTACCATACCCATCATCGTGAAGAGAGTATCTGAGAAAATCAATCATAATGAGCTTGAAGAAGCCAAGGCCTTCAGATGGGTTGCTGCAAGTGGTTTGCTTTAGCTAGATGTGGATATAAAGGGAGAGACTGGATAGAAGAGTTAAAATATTCTAAACAAAAACAGTGGGAATTTAACAGAGGGATTTGGCTGAGAAAAAGTGTTTGTATTTGTATTGTTTTTCCCATAGAGCAGGCTTCTGCAACCATTAAAGGTTCACATAATATAAAGAAAATTAGCCTTTACTGAAAAGTACTTAATTAAAATGTTAGTCTCACTTCACTACACACTCGTTATTATCATAGCTGAGTTTGTTAATAAAATATGCCCTTTACAGATGCTTTCCTTCTCAAAACTGTAGAGTGGGGGAAATTTGAGGCAAATTACTTTGTCTTTTATTTTAAAAGAAGCTATATCTTTTTTATAATATTTTTGAAAAATAGGTTTTGAGGAAAGGACAGTTACCATGGTCAAAATGAAAAATGGGAAAAAAGTGCCAATTTTAGTATTCTTTTAATGCATGTATTTTTAAATTTGGTACATTCAACCAAAATGTAGGTACATATCTGTGCATGATGAAAAGAAGAAATTGTAAGAATTTGAAAATTAGAAAAAAATCAGTATTATGTTAAATTTGAACATGTACCATACAGTTTTCCCTGTCAGATTTTTTTTTCTAACACAAGGGCTCCTAAATAGCAGATTTCTGGCTTTTATCATAAGGCTGTTGCATTAGTGGACATTTTTGTCACACCACTCGTCACATGAGCACATAGTTCAAGTAGAAGTATTGACTAGTGGCAGCTGAATTGCTTCGCCTCTCGAAGGCCTGTGATCTTTGAATAAAAGGTGGGAGAAGATCTTGACGCTTAAGTATTTTATCATCTTCGCTGCTCCTTGTGAGTATGTGTTTTCCCTTTTTTGTTTGAAAGCCTGCTCTTTGACCTTTCTCTGGCAGCCCCATGAGGGGCTACCTCTGTGAGTGTTGTTTTCTGCTGCCAATCAAGATCTATCTTCTCCAACCACAAGTGCACACAAGCCCAGCTGGACATGCAGGCTCATGCTCAGCTGACACTTACACCTGTGTAATCTATTTGAAGTCTTGTTGGAGAAGAGCAGAACTTAGCCCTTTGCATTCTCTAATGGATTTCACTTGCCTGTGTCATGGGATTTGTTTTGTCTCTGTTAAAACCTCACCCTGAACCCTCTGTCTGCTCATGCCTTCTACCCTCTTACTTTGATTCTCTCTGGAAAGGCATCAGTGCTAACCTGGCTTCACTGTGTATATTTTTTCGCATTGTCCTTCTTTTAGGCAAAGATATCATCTGCAACATCTCTCACTGGAATGTTTTAATTTCACCACAGTCACAGTGGTGTGGTCTGTAGGAGTCAGGCAAAGCAAAGGTTGCTTTGAATTGCCCTTTGCTTTCTTAATCCCGGAAGAGGAAAGATGATGCAGGTAATGTGCAGCAATCACACTATAAACATGCTTTTAATCATCCCTAAACCAACCTTCAGGAAGTATTTCTGCAGCCAGCAAGAAGCTAAGAGGTGAGGTTATTGTTTATAGAAATGCAGATTTTCAGAGTTTTAAATTTCTGGGTTACAGTTTATATTAATTTCTGTGTGCTTGGGTAAGATCAACATACAGAAAAGAGAAGATTTATTATATAGGAGTGTTTTTACTGTCTTCCCCTCCTTCTACTTGATATTACTGTGCTATTTTCCTCCATGACCTCTGTCCAGACAAAGCCTCTTTAGAGACAAAACCTCCTGTTTCACCCTAGCTTCCAGCAGCCCGCTCAGGTGGAATTAGTCACTTGCAGTACTAGCAAAAGGCTCAAAATTAAGAGTATTCATCCTGCTGCTTGGGTGGTTTTGGTCGCATCCCAGAAAGTAGCTCAAGTGTGCTTCGTGTACATACATGTGTGAGGGCTGAAGTTCCTGCGGCAGTTGATGTACAGACAGCCTTCAGTGCCTGCAGCTGGTTCTGCACACTGCTGTGTGGTGCCACACAAAGTCATGCGAGCTTGGAACACCGTAGTTACACTTTCCTGGACAAAGTGATATCGCTAGTGAAAAGTTGATGGTTGAACTCAGCCAGTGACCTTTTTTGTGGCACTGCCACTGGGTTGAGTATCCACCATAGGGTGGTGGTAGGAGTCTTCATCTGGGAGGTGGGCAAGCTGAGTTGAAACTTCACCTGCCTGACACTGACTTGAATACGGATCATCTCCAGCAAAGGCAGTTTGAAGAGTGTGATCTGAAGTGGAAACAGAGAGCACCTGTAACTCCAAAACCCTTTGTCAGCTTCTCTTACAGCTTCATTGTGCTGTGAGCATGTGCCTAAGTCTCTGGCCAAACTCATCAGGCAGAACAACTAGTTTGAGGATACTGCTGAAAGCAGCCCCAGCCCCTAGAGCTCTAAATACTGACTACCTGACTACCCAGTCCTGACTATCCAGGAGATGCAACTGTTTGTAAGAATGGGAACCCACCAGGCTGTGTCATAGGTAAGAACAAGTTTTTAAGTATCAAAGTCAAGAATTAGACCCCAGATGCTTACAGAGGAGACCTACCCAAGAACATGGCAAAGGCAGGAGCCAGTCACCCAGAGGGGAATTTTGCACACACCGTATCGTGATTTCACCAGTCAGCAACTGGAAGCAGCAGCTGTTAAAGGTCATCTGAATGCCTTTTTTGACTAACCTTCTTGTTTGACAGTGAGGGTATGAGTGGATGTTGAAGACCAACATTTAGCTTACAATTCAGCACACTTTGGACTGTTTCACAGATCTTAATCCATTATGCTTTCTTGTGAAGAAACTTAAGAAAGCTTCCTCGTTGGAAAGCTTCATGACTGGCATTGCTTTGCAAGCTAGTAAGTAGAAAAGCAGGTGGTTTGCTATATCCACAATGAAAACTATTGAAAGAAGATGTTGCTAATTCTGTTCCTTATCAAGGATTTGAGATTTTTCATTTAATTGATCAAGGCTCAAATCTCAGTTAGGAACAAAGCCCTGGCTTCACTGAAGCTCTGCCATTTTAACCCATAGAGAGTACAGCCCTCAAGATCCAAGAGCTGTAACCTGCCATAACAGGTTTGTGAAGAAGAAGAAGGTGGGTATGTAATACTTTAGTGAGAGGGAATAAGAAGGTCTGTGAGGAAGTCTTATGGTGTAGGGTAAATTACTTTCTATCCACTCTCTCTTCAGTCTGCAAGGAATAACAGTTTGATTTAATCAGTTCTTTAAATATCCTATTTCTTGCTTGAGGTTGTTGATTTGTCTATTTGTTTTGGAAGTTTCTGTGTTGTCTGAGCTATACAGAAATATGCAGCATGGCACTCACTTTTAAATACATAGTTAGTAATAAAATCTTGAATATAACTTAATCTTTGTCATTTGAAATCCTGTCTGTCAGAAATGCAGTGTTTTATAAAAGCAGCTCCATGTTCAGCCATGTTCTGTAGCAGGAGTGGTATAAAACAAAAGTGTTGTTTGTTGCTGGGTGGTGTGTTTGTACAGCCAGCTGTCAAGAGGTGGAAAAAATACCTTGTGTTTCTGTGTGAAATAAAAGCATTAACATCCGATGAAGCTTTGTACTGTATAAGAAGGTAAGCTAGGAAAACCAAAGGGAGAGGAAGGCAATGATTTGATCCAATCAGATTTATGGTGATTGAGAGTAGACCACTGACTCACACAGGGAACTGGGTGATAAGATGCCATCTGGGGCCCTGTATTTGATGCACTGATTCCTTCAGACAAGTTAATGAATGCCTGACAGCAGCGGTATGCACTGGGGCTACTTTCAGTCTCCATATGAATTCCATTTCTGAGATTCAGTATCTTGGTCTCTGTCCTGTTGTCCTCTTTATTATTCTAACCATCCATCAGACTCATTAGATCCACCTAACTGCCTTATTCTATGGTCCAGCTGGTTTATAGTCTCCATTCCAGCGCTCTGCTGCTGAAATTTGTTTTACACTGGCTGGATTGGGATTGATTCTTGATCCCAGCGAGGCTGAATTTCACCTCCACTATGTATTCTACATTATGTTTGTGATGTAATATATTATGGTTTTAAAAGTCCGTAACATGTCAAGTTAATCTCTTCATACCTAGCATAGGTGAATTCCGGTTGTCTTCTATGTGTATGAGCTCTTGACTGCATGGATTTATCAAAACAAAACATAAAGATACACATAAACAGCAGAGTGCTTTTTTTGTTTATTTTTGTTGTTGTTGGTGGTGGTGGTGGTGTTTTTTTTGTGGTTTTTTGTTTGTTTGTTTTCCTGCTATAATTTTCCCTTAACTTCTTGGGGGCTTTGGTGAGGTTTTTTAATACAAAACCTTATTTAAGGAACTCCCCCAAACCTTATTCTTAATGCAAAGAAATTGAGATGTCAGAAAGGAAGGCTACAAGCTCTGATGAGCTCATAGTGTAGAGATATCCTAGTCTGTGTTTCTTACTCCAGCTGTGTCCAGATAGATCTGTGACACTGTAGAGACCAGTTAAGCAGAAAACTGCTCCTTGTAGTGCCCCTCCATTCCCTCATTCATACATTGCTTGGTTGAATAGAAGAGAAATCTCAGTGAAGGAAGAATAGATGTGGTCAAAATTATGCTCTGCGATTTCAGAAGCACAAGCTGGGCCACTAAATCTGCCTCTGACCTTGTTGTGGGTGATCTAAACTTTTGATGGCAGTTGACAGCTATCTTCATCAGTTTTGCCTTCTAGCAAAAATGAGTTGCTAACCCTGGCTTAGCTTGCAAACAGTCACAAGGACACAAAAAAAAAGAGAGAAGTGTTCATGCCCTACAAACAATAAGGAAGATGCAGGTATTCGTTATCTGCATAGATTTGTTAGCATTGATCTGTTGTAGCTTATAGCTGCCAGTCTTTGCACTGGGAACTTCAGAGTTTGTACAGAGTCTTTTTTTTTTCTTGGCTGAACATGCTTTGGCTTTCTGTTTCCCATTTTCTAGGGCTTCTGTTATTGAGAATTCTGTGATTTGCAACTGTGAGTTGGAGAGCTTGTTACTGTTAGGAAGGTGAAATTAAACATATGCATCCAATAGCTGTAACTTTAAAAAGAAGCCAAACTTAAGTACTGTAGCATATGTGAAATTGCAAGGCAGTTGCAACACAGGCAGCAGAAGGTGAGGTTACAAGTGTCATCAGCTGGGAGTGCCACTGATGGAGACATGCACAGACTGAAAGTGCCTATCAGAAGTTGGATTTTCTCCTGCCTGACCATTTTCTTCTATCCTAACAATCAGATAACCATCACCCATACAAGATGCAGACAAATACTGCTGCTGGCTGATCTGATGGCTTTGCTTTTGATGGTGCTACTGCTCTATCTTACTCTTCCTTCTTGTCCCTTGTCTTCTTGCATCCAGAAACCATATACACAAAAACCACTAGCTGAGTTGTTGAAGTGAAAATACTACATACAATTTTTTTTTTTGTGATGAATGCTGATGAGTATTCTAAACTATTCAAAAGTACAAAGTTGGCCTTTCTAATGTAAAATTTGGGGTTTATGGAAAAGAAGTGTTTTGTTTCCTGTAGAAGACTTTCTCTTCTTTAAAACCTGACCATCTGAAAAACAATTTCCATCTAGAGCCACACTCGTTTTCTGTGGTGGTCCAGGGTTATTAGCCACATATATCAGTGTGATTTGGTAAGGTACCCAATATAAGGATGCATCCTTCCTTGGAATGGCACATACAGGTACTTCTTTATGCCGTTCTTTCACCTCCAGCCACTTCACTCCAAGGACTTCCAAGTTGGATGTGATTTCTGTGTACAAAGAAAAAAAAGCAAGTATATTTTTAGTAGGCTTTAATTCACTAGAGAGAAAGCCACATGAGCAGGGAGACATGGGAAATAACTAAAGCAAATTTATCTTCAAATTGAAGGTGACATCCGTGAAAAATTCTTTATGCTTTTTATTTTTTTGCCTGGTCAAGCTTTGCCTACCAGTGTGTTCACAGCATTAATCACAACTAAAAGGTTCTGTGGGAAACCTTTGCTCTATGTTAAGAAATACTAATGAGGATATGGGCTTAATGTTTTGTTCCTTTTCTGAGAGTTTGCTAGCTGTAGACAGGGAAGGAAGGCTGTCAAGAGGAGGGGTTAAACCTGGAAAGGAAGTAAGCACCTCCTGCTCAAAAGCAGTTTATATTACCTTGCTCCTATGGAACTGTTCAGCAGCCGCCAACATTTCCAGTGGTAGAAGAGGTGGACAGCTTTAAAATGGCCTGAAACACACACAAAAGACCTGTCTGTGCTTTTAGTCTGGATCTAGGTTAAGAAGAGCACCCTTGTGTGCAAATCCAGTGATGAGAGAGAAGTGTGGTTTAGTGTGTTGGTTGACTGGTGGCACAGCAGAACTAGCAATAATTGGACATCTTTGGTCTTGTGGCAGAGGGCATGCTGGTTCCCCCATGCTGGGCAGGAAGGGAAGGAGGACAGCCCTGTTCAGGGAGGACAGGGAGACCAAATGTCCATTTTTGTTGTGAAGCTGCTTACCTGGGTGACCACTTAGGTGCAGTGACCTTAAGGTTTTGTGGAGAAGGGAGTTTAATATGTTTGCAAGCATGAAAGTGTTTTTGTTATCCAGTGGTTTGGGCACTTAGGCCTGTCTCTTCAGTACAGTGTAGGTCTAATTGCCACCCTCATCTTGCTCTTCAGATAACAAAAGGCCTATCCTTACAATACTTAGATGGGAGTATTGTAAACACCTCTGATGTGAGGTGATGTGTTTATCTTGATAAACTCAAATTCGTGGCCAGCTTTATTTACTGCTGAAGGCCACCAGAATGGAGCACTGGTTATTCTGGTTTTATCTCTGTTATAGGTTTGCATTTGCAATAGTAAGGAAATATTAGCAAAGTACTTGATCACATCCTGACTTTGAGCTTTTTGATGGTGTCACTGGTCTTAAATGGATGCATTAAAATAGTGTTTGTTAAACTTTATATATATATAAACTTTTAAAATATTAATTATACCTAGCTGTGGCTGAGAATTGGATTTGGCTTGAACTAAGTATTTTTCAGGTCAACCCAAACACACTAGTTGTTCAGTCTGTGCCCTACTATTGGGATTTTTCCATGTGCTCTGTGTGCTTGTATTGCAAAATCATTTTGCCTTTAATATCACACACGAGATACAATTTTAATCAATTTCTTGGCTTTTCAACTAAGTGCATTTTAGGAGCTGAGGAGGCAGCCTATTGCAACTTGAATCCTGAATAGGAGACCCTGATTCCCATGAAGACAATGAGTGAGGTCAAAATCAGAAGTTACAGACTCATCTGCAGACCCCATTAGGGCAGCACAATTATTCAAGCCTCCATGAATACAAGTCAGACAGAGCAGCTCTCTCTGTGACTGCAGACCTTATTTCTGCCAGTTCTACCTTCTCATGCAAGTTTGCAGCCCTGTTTACCTGCCTGCTAACACTGGCATCATTTATGTCAAATACAACAATGGTAGAGTGACCTATGGAAACAGTGCCCCTTTAATTACAGAGACATAACTTTGTAGTTGTCTTTTCTATTCTTCTCTAGTTGAATATGTCTGAAACCCCACATATTGTGTCTTCAGCATGAACAGGTTGTAAATTATTGTTCTCTCTGTGCCTCAATGATGTGTCACCCATTTCTGCTACTCAAGGCTAGTCTTATTTCATCTTGCTGATCTGGAAAAGATCAATGAGGTTGTCAACCTGTCCCATTTCCAGCTTTGGGAAAGATTTCTGGGGACCACAGGATGGTGAATGCAAGGGTGAATGAACAAGGGTGACGATAACAGGGCCAGGGAAGGTGCTGGGGTGGCAGTGGTGGGGAGAGGGGGGAGGCTGCTACAACTTCTCTCCCCTGAGCCCTAGCAAGGAGGATGGTCAAGAATCAATGTCCTTGAAATCTAAGGCCACAGAATGAGTAGGTCAGAATTGCCGATTCCTCACTTCCTGCTGAGATCTGACCTGAGTGCAAATACATGCATGGCTTAGCTGGCAGAAATACAGAAATGCCCCTTGCAAACAAATCTTTCAACAGTCAGCTTGATTTATTATTTTTTCCCCTTCCCCTTTTCACCTCAATCATATCATTTGTATTATCTAAATAATCTGTGTCAGTCTCAGCTCAGTTTCTGTATCTCTGCTGAAGAGAGGTCAGTGTGTCAGTGTCTCTGCTGGGGCATGCCCAGAGCTGGTCAGGGCTGGCTCCACACTTCTACAGCTGGATCCAGACCTAGTGGTGGGTTTTTGGAGCCACCTGGAGACAGCCATGACTAGCCCAGCACCTCAGTTAGATGTGTGGCTGCCAAAATGTATGGACAAAAAGGTGGAAATGCTGAAGGAACAGGGAAGTGAGGAAAAAGGAGAGACAGGACGGGGAAAAGCAAGGTAGGGCAGGTGGCACCAAGCAGCATCCTGGGGCTGGAGAAGTCTGTCCTGCCTCTTGCAGATTGCCCACCCCAGGCACTGCAGGGGGAGAGCCCNAGTCTGTCTTGCCCACCACTGTAATTGTTAAGCAATCCTCTTGTCTGTGCCTTGACCCATGAGGTTTCTCATCCTATTTTCCCCCCTGTCCAGCTGAAGAAGTGGTGTGATTGAGAAAATGCATGAGAACATCAGCCTTGGCCAAGGTTAGCCCACCACAATGCTCTGTCAAGGAACTGCATTTAACTCTCAAATTAAATGTATATCACTTTCATTCTTAGGGGTTCTGTTAAGGTACTCTGAAAATCTGATTTCAAAGTTTCCTTAAGAGCCTGAAAAAAATAATCTCAACTAAGCAGAAAGCTGTGGAGTCATTATGCAAGACCTGTAGGATACAGTTCTCTTCTCAGCTGTGTGAAGAAAGACAGGGTGGCTGATCTTGCTCATCTGCCCTGGCATTTGAAACCAAAACTTCTGACTGGGGGCTGCCAGAAAAATGTACATGAAGTCTGCATGGGTCTTTAGGTAAAAAAAAAAAGGGTGTTATTACTGATTTATGTGATACTCTTCCTCAGAAGTACTTAAGGATTCATAAATGTGGAGACTGCAGAGGCAAATTTGCTGTTCCTTTTCCCAAACAAGAAGCAGCTCCCGAGTTACTCCAGTCATGAGGTGGCTCTCAGGAATGGGCTGGCTTTGTTGACTAGTTGTACCTCCCTCAGTGAATCTCCTTCAGCACCCTCCTAACACCTGGGAAATAGCACTTCTGTAGCATATTCATGGTTTAGGAATTAATTATTTTTTTTCTTGCTTACTTTTTTAAAGACAACCCTTCTGTGTGCTCTAGGTGTTCAATAATCCAACTAACATGAAAAATACTCTGAAATGAGGAGACTTTAAAATACAGATTTTACCTTTTCATGATGCAGGGTTAGACACAAAGCAAGCAAGGACTTTTTAAAGACATACTTGCTCACAGTAATTAATTTTTGCCTTCCATGGATCTGCCATTGAGTCCTGGTTAGAGGGCAAGCTCTGTACTCTTATCTGTGCTGAAGAATGCCAGACAGACACTGTAATGACAGTGTTACTCTGCACCCAGGGGAGGCGGGTAAATAGATCTTCATTCAGTCAGTGATGCATGTCTAAATGCAGGCTCTCCCATTTACCCTTTGGTGGTGTTGCAGTGTGTCCTTTTGCAATGTCAATTACAGTTTCTCAGAGCTTGCAGGTGGAAGTAGAAGCACTATGTAATCCTAGTGAGAGGTGTGGGTCTTCTGCCAAGAATCTGTCTGTATGGTCACCTACAAACCTACTGTCATAGTCTGTATTGCTAGTATGTGACCCTCTGGAATATGCAGTTTCAGCTTGCACACATACACAGAAATCCACTCACAGCCTCTATCAGAGCATACATTTGCAGAAGAGTTGCAAAGTTTCTTGACAACTTATGACAATAACATACTATTTCCATCAAGAGAAGGTTCAGGCAGGACGGATAAACATTGCTCAACAAACCCGCTTTAAACAGAATCGTAGAAACATTTTCACTTAGACAAACTGATGTAGATTTAGGTGATGTGAAGAGGAATAGCAATGGGATATTGCTGTTTTAAGCTGCTAATAAATAGCAACTTATTCTGGTCTCAGTCACAGCTCAGGTCTCTAATCCCTTTCATCTCATTACCTCTGGTGAGTTAAAGATAAAGCAGTTACAAATTTCAAACAGATCCCCTGCTGTTAGACTGGAGCATTGCCTTCTCAAATCTAAAGTGGAACATGCTTTAAGTGGGTCACTCTTTATCTTCAGCCTTTTCTTGCCTTCAAATGTGAAGTTGGGCACCTGTCCCTACCTCTCTGTTGTTACAAGAAAGCTTGACTGCATGTGGAGAAGTTTTTGCATCCGTCTGAGAAGGCACAATTGAAGTAGGACGTCAAAAATAGTTTTACAGTTATATTTGAAGACTAGCACAGCACATTAAAGGGTCTCTTTGTGTTTCTATTTCTGTCGTATTTCATCAATGCTCTAAAAGAGTTGAGAATATCTAGTTGTATTGTAATGAAAACAGGAAAGACAGTTACAGTTAACTGGCGTTAGAATTAGCTATTCAATCATGTAATGTTATGGGTTTTTTATTTTCTGTTGGGAAAGAGTAATGTGGAATTCCAGGCTAGGAACAAGCATTATTGTGTTTTCAAGGTGGTAGAGAACTGACCTTTTTTATTCTCAACAATAATAGTAATTCTATATAGGTTTATATACATAGAATGTAAAGCATAGTATTCCCATTGTATTGCTTTTGTTCAGACTTCAGCAGAAAACAACCCCACAGAACACTTTCAAATCCTCCATGAAAGGGCAATAATATAAAAACAGTTTTAAAATCAGTCTGTCCTTTCCAAAAGACATTTAAAAAAATATTATCCTCAATATTTTTTTTTCCTTTCAGTGAACACTAAAACGTATTGGAGATTGTTCTAAACTGAACCAAACAGAGCTTCAACCTTCGGTTTATGTGCTAAAAGATCCAGGTATAACTCTGGTTATTTTTTTGTAGCTGTCAAGGGATTTAGTGGGTGTTTTGTACAGTGATTGAAACATATGTTGTGACCCAAAATAGTGAGTTGCAGTAATGCTATAGCCAGGTGTAGATAGTTGCCTGATCCTAGGGTTACTGTAAAAAGCTCAGTACCAGACCTTTTAATCTTGTCTCATGTCAGAACAGTAACAGTTTTGAGTTCAAGTCCCATCTAAACAAAAGCAAAGTAATGTGAATGTCAAGTTAATTTTTATGTTTTGACTTTTCTCTTTGCTTTGCCTTAAAGCAGGAAAAGTGGTTTCTTCTTGCTCAGGTTTGTCACATAAAGAATTAGTTAAGGCGGAAAAACTTTTGAACTTAAAAATCCATGTGGAGAATGGATAAACAGCTATGTCATCTTCTTCTTCAGAGAACCATCCTCTTCCTGGTTTACTTATAAAGGGAATTATTGTATATTATGGAAGAGATACAGTGCACCTACCATAAGGTTGAACTTGTAGTTTAGATATTTTTCCATGCAAGGACTAAATTAACCAAGATAGAGTAGGATTTTAACTGACAATGGTCTTACTCCTTTGTGTTTGCAATTCTTATAATATGAATGACAATTTGGAGCCTTCTGTATATTGACTTTAAGACCCTCGTTTTTTCCAAGCTGGCTATATGATTTTCAAGATTGCTTACAGTGCTAAACTTCAGAATGAAAAATCACAGTAAAAATGTCCTTGAACATCAATAGGAATCAAGGGAAAAGCTACATGCTTTGTTGTCATCCCTATAGGAGAAATTGCTTGTGGTTGAGAAAAAGGCAGGCTGAGTTTATGGTACTAGTCTGAAGTGGCATTTTTCATCTTCTCTTTGGAAGTGAAGAACAGATCACTTCTTCCTGGTCCCTCTCAGGATGAGACTTAGACAAGAAAACTCTCCAAGGTCTATGAAAAAATTAATTATTTGTAGAGATGAGATTTACCCTCGCCTCTGCTAAAGGAAATCCTATTTTGTGGCTTTCTCCAGCTCTTGATTCCAGCCCCAGCTGCCCTGTTACATTCTTTGTGGTTTGGTGGCACTGCTTTGCCTAGAATACCATGAGGGGAAAGAGCATCTCCAAATACGCTACTCAGTACTGATGTTGCCCCCCATGAAATGTAGTGTAAGCCCCTTGTCCTTGTGCCCACCTCTTACTGGATTTTGGTTTCAGGTGTGGGTTCTTGCAGACCAGAACATTACATTGCTGACTACCTGGAGTTTTATCATAGAATTATTTAGGTTGGAAAAGACCCTTAAGATCAAGTCCAACTGTTAACCTAACACTTTCATTCTTGCTTGTGCAGTGGAGGAGAATTGGATTTTAGCTTGGGGTTGCTTTTCTCATGCTCAGGTTTAAGCAGTGTAATACTGAGCCCACACTGTTTACATGGAAAAAGGGGAAATAAGAGGATTTTCTGTAGTTGTGTATGGTTACCTTAGTCTTTCATGTTTCACTTCAATAAAAAAATCCCAAAACATCCATGTGGAAAAATTTATTCCACTGATTTGGTTAAAAGCATGTTCTAATGCAATATTTCTGAGTAGTTTATACATTTTATATGTTTCATTTGGACATACTACACAGGATCTTGTGATCTTTGATGGGTATAACCTGGCAGTGGGGTAAAACTACCTTTGATGGAATGGATAAATGATATTACAGCAGGAGAATAACATACAGCAGAATGCCTGTTCTGAGAAAACAAAAGAAAATATTCATTTTGAAAATTATAAATTTGACACGATAGCCTCTTTGGCAACTCTGTAGGGTAAGCAGATGCAGCCAACAATGGCATCTGCTGTAGGACTGACGATGCACTTTTCACATCTATGAACTGAATCCTTTTCTTTTATGATGTGTGAATTAGCTGTCTGGTGCTTTTCAATTTTTATTAATAAGGTAGACTGTATGTTATCATGACAATCACTGAATCATAGAATCATAGTGTCATTTGGGTTGGAAAAGACCCTTAAGATCATCAAGTCCAACTGTTAACCTAACCACCAGTAAACTATGTCCATAAGCAGCACATCTACATGTCATAGAATAGCTAGAGTTGGAAGGGACTCCCAGAGGTTCCAGAGGACATGGAGCTGCTGACCACTACCCTCTGAGTGCGGCCATTCAG
>VXBZ01003095.1:0-11644 GCA_013399135.1 Heliornis fulica
GCTGACGTGCTGGCTGGAGCGACGCTGGAAGCTGGGAGATGACATGGCTGGGACAATTGACCTCAGTTAACTGTTACCATGTGATGGTGCCCTGCTTTTCTGGAAAGGGATGAACAACCACCTCTCAGTGGGAAGTAGTGAGTAGATTCCAGGGTTTGTTTTGCTTCTGTGTATGTCTTTGGTTCTATGTATTAAACTGTCTTTATCTCAAGCAGTGAGTTTTCTCACTTTTACCCTTCTGATTTTCTTCACTCTTCTGAGTAGGGAGTGAAGAAAATGGTTTCATGAGCTTCACCTGCCTACCAGGGCTAAACCACAGTAGTAGGTGTCCCAACTCTTCTAACTGATTTTTACCCTCTTTAAGTCCAAAAAAAAAATCTTTCTCTACTATAGAATTGGTTCTGAATGAAGAGACAGGCAATTTTAGCCTAGCGGGTTGATCAAATTGAGTCCACTAAAATCACAAAAGGGTTTTGTCAATGATTTTGAGAGGGAGCTGGAATGTCACCCTCTCAACTTATCACTGTCTTTTCCATTTAAAGACTCAGTTAAAAACAACAAAAAAAGCTCTTTAGATAGTATTCTCCTAGAACTCAATTTTCTTAGGAGTACATTCCTTTTCTTAATAAACCATAACCAAGATTTTTTGATACAGATGCCAAGTTGTAAAATGTATCTTTCTAAAGAGTCTATTGATTTCTCTATGTATGGTTCCCTTCTGTGGTTTTGGTTGTGTTTTTTTTTTTTTTTGTTTTGTTTTGTTTATTGTTTTGTTTTCATTATAATTGTGTAGTGTAATCATTCCCACCTCATGTAAAATATCAAATGCAACTAGATATTTTTTATGAAGCTAAATAATCAGCAATATATTTAACATGTATAAAATATTTATTTTCAAATATTCTCTTTTTTTAATGATTTGTGACTGTTGTGAAAAGATGTAGGAAATGAGGGAAAAACACGCAGTTGTAATTTAAGAAGCCTAAATATTGCTCAAACCTTGAAATGCTTTCCATTTTACTTTTCAATAATTTAACTCAGAAACTGAATAACTGATTTATGTATTTAAATTTTGTATAAGCTGTATCTTATTATTACAAGTTACATAGGATTCTGTATTTTGTTCAAAAAAGTATTCATGCATTCTTCAGAAATTTTAAACCTCCCTTACCAGTCATGATGCTTACTCATAACAAAACGCTAAAGTACATTCATTTTAGTAAATCTGTGAGCAACTCCACTAAAATCATGAGACTACTGACACACTTAAAATAAAGAATTTGCTTTTTTAAAAAAATTATTTCCTGAATTGGAAATTTAATGTTCAAAGACTGATGAAATGTGTGAGGGTCAATAGTTCATGTTATTTAAATCTACCTAGGAAATGAACTAAGGTTTATGTGGTTAGACTGGGAAGTTCTATTTAAAGTATCTCGTGATAAAACACAATCACTTTGTCCACAATGTTGGGGCCCTGGCTGTACTGAAGGACTATGCTGACCATGTGCAGGGCTGCCTAGGAACAAAGAAAGAGGTTACAAGGGGAATGGCTGAAAGGTTTGAAATTCGCAGTTTATGCGTTAACCAATCAGGACCGAGTATTTGTTGCGTAATCGGAAAGCTCTAACCAATGATAAGTTCACCCTTGGCGGATATTCACGGGTACTGGCTACCAAAGGGTATATAATGATGTGAGGGACAAGGAATAAACGGATTGAGTCTGCATCACTTTCACCCTGGTTCGCGTCGCAAATCGCGGGCTTCGGCACCACAAAATGTTTTCTGTCTCTTGCTTTGCTTTTCCCCACAAGCTATTATTGAAGAGTAAGTCTCACCCATCATGCTATTATTATATGCTAATTGCAATCAAGCTTTTTGGAGCTGTGTGAAGACAACAGTGTATTAGCATTAAAAAAATTAGTGAAAAATTGCTCTTACATATTGTATATTCCCATGTAACATAGATCCTCTTACTACCCATTAGAACAGCAGTGTGAACACTGCCCAGTTAAAATAAAGAAAAAACTAAACAGTATAAAAATATAATGCAAAATTCCTTGGAAGATATTTATCGTATCTTAAATCATATCTTATAATATCATATCATAGCCGTATCATATCTTTAAAAAAAGAAAATTGATCACTAGTATGCACATAAACAGATGATCAAGATTTTTTCTGTTTTTTTTTTTTTAATCAATACATTTAGCATTTTCTGCTCAGTGTTCCTTAAATGGAGCAAGGAATCACTGTGAAATGCAGTTGTAAGTTATGGATTTCTGACTATCACCTTTATAAATCTGTTATTGACAGATGAAAGTTTGGCAAGGATACACTAAGAGATCTCAGAAACTGGAGAAAAATAACTTTCATGTAAATCCTTCTAAGATAGAGAAAGTGGTCAGAGTCTATGTGGTGAAGCAATTTCCAGAGTAACAAAGGAAAATATGCTTATCTTAAAGGGTGGTTGTCAGCTGTCAAATTCTTCTTGTCTAAAATTCATTATAAATACTGAGCATTCTAAAATGTCATTTGCTTTAGAACATGAGAAGCTTTAAAAGAACAATAATATTAGCTTTCAGAATCACAGCTGGGGACATAAAATCTAACTAATTTTTATGTTTTCAAAATGTGCATGTAAATAAACATGAAGTGAAAGTTATTAGAAACAGAAGTTTATCTTTGGTATTGGCCAAAACAACAGTAATAGTGGAGGACAGATAGGTTTTCTGCTTGTGGTGATTTCTGTGATTATTAACCTAGCGGAATCATTCCTTCCCTTTTCANTGAGAACCTTTCTGCTTCTTCATCAGGTAGGAGAAGTAGTATTTTTTTTCTGGTAAAATTCCTTGACACTATCTAGGTTAACCAGTTATGTAGTTTATATAAAAAGAGATTCATTTACCTTGGATAGTTGGACAGAAAAATAAATGTCATTTCTGCTTAAAACAAGGAACATAAGCAAAATCCCTGACAGTCTTAAAATCTGGGAGCAAGGCTCATTTAATCAAGGCACTACTCTTGTATTAATGTAAGAAAAAGTAATTAAAAGTTTCATGTCTATCATGCTTGCAGAAAGACCTGAAAACCATAAAAATTCAGGAAGAGCTGTGAAGTCGTATTTGTTATACACAGAAAGATAATTTAAAACTTATATTTGACCCAAGGTTTGGGTTATGTCCTTGTTAAGTGGATGATCTATCATCCATAGTTACTGTAAGTCAGCTCTTTTTCCCATTTTCCATCTCCAAGAGTTGTCATGGGGAAGAACTGCTCAGCACATGCAGTTTGACCCAAAAGAAGATCAGAGTGGTTTATGGATATATTAACATTTAGGTAATCAACAATTACTGAACTATAGTTTTGGGATCATTAACAGATATTTAATGATACTAGACTGTTACAAAACTTAATGTTCTTCTACAATTTCTGTGCATACTTTCAAGTATCGCCTAATGATTCATATGTGTTCACGTGCACACAGTTACCTGACTGCAGGGGCTCTAACACTGCCCAGATGCACCTCTCCCCAAGACCTTTAACCCACCTGTTCCTTGCTTCATCATAACTCTCCCTACAGGCTTTTTCACTCTATTGTGTACCTCTGCTATAACAAATTTTCCTGCTCTTTTTCACTTCTTTGCAAGCAAGGTCTTTGCAAATCTTCGCTTGCTGCTTACCCTGACTGATGGTCATCTTAGTCTCTAACAAGATCAGTTGGGAGCAAATGTTCTGTCAGGTAGTCTTGTGCATTTGATCCATCCTTCTTTTTGTGTTCTCTCAGTCCTGCTGCTGGACATGAGCCTACTGAAAGCAATTACTAAACATTGCTAAAGTTTTACAGTATTACAAAAATACAGAACTAAAAAAAAAAAAAAAAAGTTGTGTCTTTTTTTTATTTCAGAAGGCCATTTTAATTTTTTTAACTAGTTAATATGAGAATTAACATCACCCATTTTTCTTCTTTTCTACAATTTGTTTACCTACATTGAAATGTAAAGTTCATTTTAGACATAACTTTACAAACAGGTAAACTTGAAACAATATTATCTAATATTGTTATTTAAAATCAAATAGTATTTTTAAAGGTGTACAAGATGTATCTTTGGAGAAAGAGCCTTTCATGAACCCAAAATAGTGACAAGATAGCACAATGTCTTTATGTCTGGTCCATTTTAGCAGAAAAATTGAATAAAACAATCTGGGGAATGAAATTGCATATGCACGATTATAGCAAGAACAGATATATTCACTCTTTAATGTTGACATTTTAATTATAAATCAAAGAAAAAAATCCAGTACTCATTCATAATATGCATATCTTCTAAAGCACCAAATAGTTGAAATTTTTTTATGTTTTTGTGTTGTCTTAAAAATATTTTCAGACAACTTGTTCAAAAGAAATCTTTACCCATTGAATGAGATATATATTACAGTATTTTCTATACACAGATAAGCATACAAGTGACAAAGATTACTTTGTCTGGATGGAACAAAACATATCTGAAAAAAATTTTAAAAGTCTGTGTATTTTCAGGCACTTTTCCTACCTGATAATATTGATAAACTCATAAAACAACATTTTTATAATTATATGTAGAATTTTATTTTTTTGTTCATAAAACTTTTTTCCATCCATATTTGTAGAAAATGCATAATAAATAAAATGTTTTTCTTTTTTTTCAAATGTGCAACATGGATGGTGCAACAAGGTCACCTTGTAATATTCACAGATATGTAATGCTCTTGGTGTCCTTAAAGGACATAATTAAAATGTAAATGAATGTGGTCAATACGCTGGTCAATAAAGGCTAATAGGGTCTGCAAAGTTTATATTGCAAAATGAAGTATATTTTCATTGGATCATAACTAAATAATTTGAATTAATTTTAAAGTAAAATAGTACTTAGTTGTTTAAAATTGTTTATCACTATTACAAATCTTTATAGATGTTACTTGGCACATATACATACAAATATATTTTTAAATAAATGCCTCTTTTCTGCCAAGACTACAACAGTACAAAGGTAGGCAGTTTCATTTTCCACATTCTTTGTGCAAACATTTTCCTTGGATTCCATTCCTGTGAGTTTGCAGTTGCTGAAATTGGATTTGAAGTCTATATTTGAATGGGCTCCAAAATCACAAATGCAACTTAACCTTTGTTTTTACCACTCCCTACTCCATTGCTGAGCCAAATATGAAGTTCTTACATCTGAGTTGCCCCACTTTTTGTCCTACTTCCTTTTCTTATAGGCAGCCTTCTCCTAAGAACAATATTTTTCAATTTTTCTTGCTTCTCAATGACTTTTTGCCCTGCCCGTGTATAGAGACTGTCAGAATTGAATTTTTACCTACCAGATAGAGTAGTAAAAGATATTACTGCCTACACCTAAATGTAGGGCTTTCCATACTTATATATATTTTATTGAGTGAAAAATTCCCATTTTACAAAACATGCAGAAGGATGACCAATATGATGTAAATTTGTAGAAGGAATAATCCCCAATTTCATTCATTTAGGTTGTTTTGTAAATCCTTTACAATCAGTGGGCTGTCCTCACTCATTGATTTTTCTCACTTTGTAAAGGCAGTTGTCAGCTCTGTCAGTCTCTCAAACTTGTTGACAATCAAAATTTCTTGGATGATTCTGTCCTTCCCTTTAGCAAAAATTACACAATGAGAGAAGGCACTGCTTCTTTGCTCTGTCAACTACTAAAAGTGGGAAGGTTGTTAGAAGGTGTGTCCATCAAATTATGATTTATCAATACATGTGAGATAACTCACTTACTGGACACTAAGCCCTTTCCTTACATACCTGTGAACTTATCCAGACAAATAATCCAGATGCTGCTAAGAAAATAAATTTTCTACAGACAGACTTAAAAGCAAAGGAAAACATATTCCCTTATCCTGAACTTTATGAGACTAGTTCCCACAGCATACATGAGTATAGCAATTCTGCTTGATCATATTCATTATTCAGAAATTCCAAGTTTACTCAACTAGGGAATCTCCAGCTATAGTTCCGCTTCTGTAAGGTTCCATCTCAAATGGAAGAAGTCCTTCAAACATATCTCAGTCTATAACACCTTTCAGGTACCAGGGGCTGTTTTGATGCACCAAGATTGGAAGACTAATGTGGGAAAAATGTTTAGTTTAATTGGAGTGTAACTGCATTAACAGGGCTTTTCTGGCTGGCAATGAACTACTTCCAGTCTGCAGCAGGCATAAACAGGGCAGATACCTTACTGCCATTATTCCAGTTGCTGTATTTATATGCCAAATCAGTGGTCTAAACCCTGGTTTCCACCCTTGGCCTCCACTTGCACATGCACACACCCATAAACACACAAATGCACACAAACATCTCCTGGTCGTCCCAATCCAGGATCTGGTTCTGCCTTTTTATTATTTTTTTTTTTTTAAAAATTGTTAATTGGTGTATACACTATATTACAGATTTGCTTATCACATAAAAATGAAATTCCGAACATTGTGGATTCCAAAGATCTAGAATTATACATTTCAACTTGTGAATAATTTACTTTGACTCAATCTTGGTAGAGTAAAAGTTGATAGAACTAAGGAACTTCTGTGTTTAAACATGATATAGCATATTTAGAATACGATTTCTTGATAAAAAAATCTTACTTTCATCAAATAAATTTATGATCATGGTATTCTTGCATTTTTCATGGTTCACTCTAGCTCCAAATTATTTTATTACAAACTTTTCATCAAAATTAGCAGGAATCAACAATTATTGGCATTAGAAGATTCACATAAAAAGCTATATTTCTACTTTACCTTGCTGAAGCTATATGTTGTGTGGTGCAGTTTACCCTGTGTGCTTTCATTTTTCATTCTTTTTCTCATCTTGATCTAAATAAAAATGGATACATCAAATACACAAAATAAATACATATTTAATCTTAGAATGGAAGCAGTGCAAATTAAGATTCAGACTTTTTCATAGCTTTCTAGTGTAAGATTGAGAAAGATAAATATGTGGACATTTTGCCACATTTTGTTATCATGGATAACTAAGACAGTAAAATTAAAGAGCGAGCAAATATAAATTTTTTTAGGCATCATGAAAACATTTGCAGTTGGTTACTGAATCAGAGAATTTTCCTTTGGAAATAGTTTTTCACTTCTATCTCATTCTCAGAAATCTGTCCCTTGTGGCAGGTCCAGCAGAGAGGAATTGTGAGGAATTCCTCTCTTACTGCCAAGTTTTGCCTCTTGGACATGTATGCCTATGGCAATGTTTTTGCAAGTCCTCTTCCTTGAGGTAGTTAATGGCTCCAACTCCACGCTGCCATGTACAAGAACCCCCTCTGACTGCTAAACTAAATTCTAAATCTCTGAGTCACCTCTTATTATCGTTTTGAAGTAGCCTCATGATGATCTGAATACAGCCCCTGAAACTCCTTAAAAAACATATTCAAAATTTCATATGGGATGTTTTTCTTATATCTTTTGCTTTATCTGTGTTTAAAATATATTTTGAGTACACATTTCTTGAGGATAGCTAACATAACTACTTCAAATTTTGAAATAAAATTAGCTATAAAGAGGACAGTTTATTGTGGCATGTTTTGACTTTATTTCATTCAAATAAATCTCTTAGTCTGTAGTTCTAAGTTGTTAGCCACAGATTTTCAAGGAACTTTGTCACCTCAGTTGCCTTGGATGAGAATTTTGTGTTTCTCCATATGCTACTAGAAGTCCTGAAATAGGTGTGCTTGCATTCACAACAAGTGATGAATCACTCTGGAATCCTAATTATGAAAAAGAATTTCAAAGCAACAAAATGTCAGGCAGTCATTGAGGCTGCTGTCACTCAAGGCTGAAGCTGACAAAGAGGGTTGTTTTCCTCTGTATCCAGAAAAAAAATTCCTTCTTAACTTCTGATAGCTAACTTTGTTCAATAGTACAAATAGATCAGTTTCTCTATTCCTTTCATACAGTGTTAAACTTTTAAGAAAATTACATCCCAAGTCTCAATAAATACACATTCTCGTTTCATGTAACTTTCCTTCCTTTCTTAGAAACTTTAATTCAGTTCAGAATATTGTATTTTTTAAAGTTTCTTCACCAATTTTTGAGCTAAACTCATTAAAGTCATGGTCATTCAAGACTGTTCAAGGACAACTACAAACAAAAAAAATTCCATGGGCTATAACAAAATATTTTTCTTTACAACCAAGTAGATAGTAGTTTTCTAAAAAAAAACAGACTATTGAAGAAATCTTTCCATGTACAAATTACTAGTGTTCTTGCTCCAGAAATATACTGCTTTGTTCTGTTTTGGAATTAAGAATGTTGCTAATATTCTTCAGCAAGAGAACAATGGAAAGTGGGAATTTGTGGCATTTGACAATGAATCATAAAGCCAGTATGTTCTTGTTTTTGGGAATACAAAACAAACTCTGTCATTCATTTAGGGCACAGCAAGAAACACAGTTAGAAAAGAAAGAAGAAAAGGCCCAGCAATAGCAATATTGGTCTGGCTATTTCCTTTAGCAATCAAAATAGCAATAATTTATAAGGGAAATACTGTATGTGAACATAAGAAATGCCATATCGGAGCAAATAGATGTTCTGTCTAGTCCAATAATGTTCTCTCAATGACAGCAGATGCCAGATGCTTCAGAAAAAGGCAGAAAGCCCCTACAAGGCAACTAATTCTGAAAAATGATTTTGTGGTGCATTTATTCAGAAAAGTGAGTATTGATTCTGTGTACTCCATCTTTAATTTTGTTGCTCTGCCAAGACAGAAGCCATACTGTTCTAAATGTTGCTGTAGTTTGTTACAGAATATGTGTGTTTTCCTCCTGTCGTCTCACTGTTTTCTTTAATACACATTAGCAAACTAGTTAAATTCAAAATATCTTTTCATTTTTGTGCATGAGACATAGCGCACCCAAAGGAATGTCTGCCAGATCCATGAAGACAGTGGTGTAAGATGTAATCTGAAAACAATATGAAATTTTTTTGCCACATTCATTCCTTGGAATATTATTAACTCTATTCAAGAGAAAAAAGTATGTGCAGAAGTAGCACAAATTTAAGAGGATCTATCTTAATGAGAGATAAAATGTAAGTAAAGATTCTGTGCAGATGAATTTGTGGACAAAACCACAAACATTTTATGTCAAGATCCATATGGAAAAAAGATTAAGTGTCATCTTTTCTTAAACATGATTTAATAAAAGTCAATAAATTGAGTACTAACAGACTTCAGAAATTTGGTGGAACTACAGATTTCTTTTTAAATTACTGTGTGGTATGCTATATTTTTGACACAATTCAGATTTCTTCATCTGAATCCCTCATGTAGTTGACTTCCAGTAAAAAAACCTTTTGTTCCATTCAGACACAAGGAAGGTTTTTAAATTGCCTGCAGGATTTTATGAGTATCAATCTTTTGAGAGTGCAAAATAATGTTCTGATGTACATTTCTGTTTCTCATGCCACATTCCTAGGGCAGTTCCTTGTGAATATCTTTAAGCTTGGAGCAGTTGGAAAGTACAACAGACTGGTATTACCTGAAAGATGTAAATTAATATAAATCAGCTGAGCAGGAACTAGCAATTATATTGTAACCTGATAGCTTAAGTACACAGCCAGTTGCTAGAGTGTATGAATTAACATATACACAAATGCATTTTTGGTACCGATTTTACTTTTTCCCCGTGCAATCTATTCAAAAGTCATTCATGACAGGACTGACTCGCAAAAATGAACTCTCAATCCTGCTCTTTTCTTAACTGCAAAATAACACTTTCTGTAAGATAAAAACTGTCTTTCCACTGACATGGTGGTTCACTGGTACTGGACTGCTTAGCCAGTCACTCTAACATTCTGCCTGAAAGCAGGTCTCCATATAAGGATTCCAAAATATTTCACATCTTTTTGAAAACTGTCTTTCTTTAAAGCATTGTTTGAAGTTGTCTTTTTCAGTGTAGTCACAAAGACATACTAAAAGATGTAGTAGCATAGAAGCTATTTGGCACATCAGCCAGTATACTTTTGAGTATGGAAGCATTCCTTTATGTAGAATCATGATAATGAAAAGGTTTTCACCATGTTTAGTACCTATATATATGGGAGCAGAGTATATAAGACTCACTTTGTTTACCATATAAAACTTTTGTGAACTGAGTTATGCTGCAATTTGATTTTTTTTTTTTTTTTTTGGGGGGGGGTTTTTTTTTTTTTTTGTTTTTTTTTTTTCTTAGGAGGAAATAAATATACTGAGCTGAAGTCACAACTCCAAGCAGGTTGACAGTGGACTGCTTCTAGTAAGGAATGAGTGATTTTTTCCCCTCATGTCCACTGTGTGTGGGACAATAATGGTCTCAAGCTGGGGAGATTTAGGCCAGACATTAAGACAAACTTTTGAATGGCAGGATAGGTAAATACTGAACAAGGTTGCCTGGGGAGATCATGGACTTTCTACCATTGGAAGCTTTTAAGAATTGAGACAAACCTCTCACGGGAATGTTTTTAGCTCATTCCTAGCACAAGGTTATTAGTCTGTTCAGTTACTCTCTGATACAGTACCCTAATGTTTCTGTGGCTCTTTTTTAACAAATACGTCAAATAGCTATTCTAAGCTCTGAAGTAAAGGCAGTGCAATAACAAATATAAATTGTTGTGATTTTAAATTAAAAGGTACAAAATTTCAAAGAAAAACAGATAGCATTCAGTTTTCAGTATTATTTAAGTAAGTACAGCATGTGATCTTGAATAATATTAGGAATTATGGCAATTTTTACTAGAACCATAATTTGTATATAGTTACATTGACAGGCTTATATGAATTATGATGTTATTAGAGCAATAGTTATTCAGTCTTTTTTTTTTACTATGTTTTGCATAAATGTGTTAAAAAAAAGAAAATATACAGAATGATAAAACATCAAGAGGGTTGGATACAGAAAATCAGATCTTAACCAGGCACATGACTAATTTATTTGTCAGAGAATTATGGGTGTAAATGAGTAAAAGTAAGATAACACAAACAAGCTATGTAATGGCTTAACAAAGACAGAGGTTTTAAAAAATAATTTATGTAAAAGAAAAAGAAAATATGAATGTTGATATTAAGTAGGTAAGCAAAAGGCATCATATAATGAAAAAAACTAACACTCTTACCATAATTTCAAATTGTTTTTCCAGATCTTGATATCTAGAACTTATCCTTTACACCCTTGAGAAAATAGAGTTGAAGTTTTTATAATGTGTTTGATGAGATTTCAAATTAGAGTTTTCATTTCCCCTGTCAGAAATAACATGTTATTTTTCTATGTTACCAGATGTGGTAAAGCAAAGTAGGACAGGAAAATGTTCCTCAAATCATGCCTGCCTTTGTTGGGGAAGTACAGAAATTGCATTTGAAACAGAGGCAATATACAAATACAATAATAAAAAAGGGAAGGAGTATACATAGGTATAGTTAAGAAACTTCAGGAATACTTTACATACATCTAGATTTTTGAAACTGTTTTCAGTATACATAATATTATAGCTTTTTATCATTATAAAAATTATAATAGTAAATAAAAATGCAGAAGAACAAATTTAAAATATTTATCTACTTTTACAATAATAAAAGTAAAGCCATATCTTG
>VXBZ01003095.1:18378-36377 GCA_013399135.1 Heliornis fulica
GCAACATAAATGCATCTTTCTGTTAAGAGTTGTGTTTTCTCATATTGTGTCAGAGCTCTACTCTGTCCTTTGAAAGTCTTTCAAAACTACAGCGGAGGTTTTCTTCATCAGACATCCATATTTCTGATGGTTATTTGGGACCAGTTCTGAAGTTTAGTGAAGGTATTTGCTTGCCTTACTCTGAAATTATACTGTTTCTTGGCTATATAGAATACTAAAAATGCTTTTTTACTTGCATCTGCTGCATCTCTACCCTGCAGTGATGATTTGCTAAGAACCATGGGGAAAAAAAACCTGAAAGCCATCCAGGAAAAAATCCCTCTCACTTGAAATTACAGACATGTTAAAAGTTCCCTTCCCTTGAGGAGGAATAAAAATGGATTTTAGAAAAATAACATGATTGGAAAAATCTGCAGTGTGAGTTGAGAGATTTGAAAATTACAAATTTATTTCTCAGGTGTACTATGATTCTATAAGCACTGCCTAAATAAATGCATTTTATATACACTACAGACACTAGTGTTATGGTGTATATACATGCTATATTAATCTAATAAAATAAAAACTCTGGAGACTATGTTCAGTGCCAGCTGTAGGGAACGTTTGTGATAACAGTGATGCAAGATTACATGTTAGTGGTAACTTAGATATGGAGGTTCTTGTGTTTCCTTCCATGATATGGCTGGTGCTATCCTCTAACCTAATTGAATCAAGGCACATGGTTTCAGTTCCCTATTCATAATTGTATTTAGGATAAATAAACATTCTTGCCTTTTCACTCCATTAAAAACACATTGAATTTTGTAAAACTAGATACTGACACTAAGTCTCTCCAAGAAAGCCATTATGTGACTTTTCAGGCTATATAAAACATAGCCTCAGTAGAACAACAATTTTATGCAGATGTTTGCATTTTGTTTTCCTTGTGTATGCATGTGGGTGTGTATGTACATGTGTAAGTGAATTGGTAGATGTAGACACTTTTTTTTTTATTTATTATTAACAGCAGAGAAGGGATCAGTTGTGTTACAGTGTGTGCTGCCTGTGGCTATTTACAAAGAAACTTACCAGCTAATAATATGAAAATCTTCTTGAGAGGAGTAGTGCCATAGCGGTCACTGAACCAGAGAAATTCAATTTGCCTATTGTAAAGTCTGTTTTGTCTGTCACAGAAACTAATTCAATCCAAAATTACTTTCTAGATTCAGCCACACTAGTCAGGGAAGGCTGTCCAGCCCCTGACAGCAGAGCGGGGATCACAGGTAGGAACTGCCAAAAGCATTGCTACTCTATCCAGTCTAGACTTGGTCTTTTCCTCGCAAAGGGTTTGGAGAGCATGTTCAAGACTCAACTTCAGAAGTTTTTACCCTTTACTTGGAGATTGAGCACTGTCAAAACAGCATACCCTCAAAGTTATTTTTAGTGTTTAAACTGATATTCTGTTAATATACAAGAAGAAAGAGGGTAAATGAAGAAGAAAATTAGATAAAATATTGTGTAATCATGGGATAAAATGTTTTTTCTCCATTCAGCAGGGCTAAATTGGCAGACAAAAATAAAAAAATGAACTACAATGTGTGCATATGTTTTGAATAGTGTTCCTGGAGCAGCTTGGCAGATACATAATGATAATAAACATCATCTCTGATGTTTTTTTCCCGTTCTACTGCATGTAAAAAAGAAACTAAGGAAAAAAATCAGTTCCTAATTTTTGAGCTGATTCTTCATTTAAACAGCCAAGAATAAAGATCCCCATTGTTCTTCAATGGCAGTCCAGGTCAGGTAAAATAAATACTGACATGAGTTTCTTTGAAAATTTAGATTCAGTTTAAATAACTGTATCTGACTCCACCTCCTCAGATGAACAGAAAGGGAGAAAATAAATTGGAAGAGCTCATGGGCTGAAATAAGGACAGGGAGATCATTTACCTATTACAGTCACAGCCAAAACAGACTTGATTTGGGAAGAAAAAAAAAAAANAAAAAAAAAAAAAAAAAAAAATAGAATTTATTGACAGCTTAAATAGAGTAGGACTGTGAAAAATTAAGACAAAACTGAAACAAACTTCCCAGGATCAACTTTGCTCCATTCCCAGCTCTTCCACATTCTGACCCACCTAGGAGCACTGCAGGAGGTGGGCAATGGGAGCTGTGGTTAGTCCATAACAGCTCTGCTCTGCTGTCCCTTACTCCTCATATTGTTGCCTTGTACCAGAATGGATCCTTCCCATGGACTAGGTTTCTTCAGAATAAACATGGTCCAGCATGGACTTTCCACAGGCTGCAGTTCCTTCAGGGAACATCCACCCGCTCTGCCATGCAGTCCTGCATGGGCTGCAATATGGATATGAGCTCTACTACACACCCCTCCAGGGACAGCAGAGAAATGGCTCCTTCAGTGATAGGCTTCCCCTGGGCTCTAAGAGTGCATGGAGTACCACTTCTGCTCCTTCGCCTCTCACGTTGGTACTTACAGGGTTGTTTCTCCCACTTTTTTCCTTACTCCTCTCTTCCTCTGCACAATTTTGCCCCATCTTAAATCCACTTTTACAGAAGTACCACCATCTTCACTGATGGGTTGAACTGTGTGCTTGGTTAGGCCCATCAGAGCTGGCTGGAACTGGTTGCATACCCCCAAGGAAGACCCTGCTTTCCTCTGCTGCTGCTGCCAAAACCGTGGCACCTACATCCATTGCAGCTATAAATAATCCTGAGTTTGGATACAAAACCATAGTTTTGCACATAATTAGGTTCACTGGAAGTTAAGCTCTGTTGGTTTTGACAGTTTCCCAAATCAGGAAGAACCTCCCAGAAAAACTGATCTCAGTGTTGAGTTCATAAAAACTATAAAATAAATCAGGCAAATCTGGATCACAAAGAAAACACTTTACGGAATATTTAACTCTTGGTGCTACCAGAGGGTCTTCTGAGAAAGTATAGTCCCATGTGTGATTGCAGTCAGATTCCAGTGCCAGACTACCTGGCATACGTTTGTGTGATTCTAATACTAACTTCAATAAAAAGGTGATGCTCCCATCCTTAGCTGGGATGTCATTCACATGGAAGATTACTTTTAGGCTCTGATTCTGCAGAGATTCACAGCCCAGGAGCTTATTTTGCTACTTAAATCACCTGGTACCATCTTTACCTCCCATATGGATGATGCATCTAACACCATAATCACTGTCCAGTCTTCAGTTCAACACCAAATAAATGTTTCAGGTAGCTGTTGTATTGATAAAAACTAATTTAATGTATAGATTAAAATATTTTTCCCAGTGTATGAGAGGAGTAATATTGAATTACATCATTATTCTGAAGGTCCATGGCCTTTCATTTGGAGTGCACATGTTTTGAAAAAACACATAGTTCTGTTTGTGTGGTTTCGATGTTTGTTCTACAGTATTTCACCAATTAGCCTTTCCAATTTGTTATCAAAATAGCTTTGGGATTTCAGGAGCTCCTAGACCCCATGCTAAAGTTGCACAATTAAATACATAAAACACACTTCTAGACGGAATCTTTCTGCCCATTGCCCTCTTCCACTTAACCTTAAAATGCGTTCACAGTGACTCTTTTGAAAACTGCCTTGATATCTTTTTATGCATTAAAGCATTTTATGCTTTACCATTTCAAAAAGGTCAACTAGGATGAGGGGTAGAGAGCTATTTTTCTTGTTTTTCTTTTCTGACATTTTACATTATTTATTTTATTGTTCCCTTGTGGTTCTATTTATTTTATTTGGACACTTCTATGCTGTCTTTTTCTAGTAAACACAATATCACTACAGCAGAATTAGACCAAGTTTAACATATGCTAGAAATTGTCTTCAGAATATTCAATTTTCTTTTTGGAATGGGCAGGCTTTGCTAATGTTATGGTGAATATTTCTGCTGTTTTTTGCCATAAGCGTCAGAATGTTGACTCAATAAATATATTAGCAGGAAGATATCAACCTTTCCATACCTTCCTCCTTTCATGGTGGAAAAAAAATAAATGTATGTTTCCCAAGAAAAGCTTCCAATAGTTTCTTTTCCGTTAATATTTTTAGTTGTGAAAGGGAAAAATAATGATTTAAAAAAAAATATCTATAATTCCTGTTACTGTATATTCCCATTTGGTTTAATATAGAGGTTTAATGGCAGATAATATGATATACAGCCTTGGGTAACTATGAATTTCAGGCTGAAATACTGCTATTCTTTCTGAAATCATAAAGCGTAACTCTAGGGTAGCTGGAAAGAAAGGTAAATCATATGAATTTCTAGAAAATAATACTATCAAAGTGGAGACTGTGAAACTGGAATTTTAATTGCTAAGATCTCTGCATACTTGTTGAAACCTTTTTTTTAGAACTACAAATTAAAACATGAATCTTCAGATCTGGTTAGCAAATACTCTATTACAATAAATTAAAAAAAAAAATTAAAATAAATGTGCTGCAAACCCTAGAGCTGGTGTCAGTTAAGACAATGACAACCCAGCTGAAAGAGACATTCTTAGCATTCATTAAAGACAGAAAAGCATCTTGCTTTCTAAAATGGCTGTAGTGCCTTATATAGACATTATCTGAGCTTTCCTATCCCCCTTGAGACCTCATCTAGGCTGAGGCTTGAACTAAGTGAACGAAGTGAATGAACTGAGGTAGTAAAAGAGAAAACTGAAGACTTACACCTAGTACAATTAAAGAAGTATTAAGAAAACACATTTTTAATCTAAAAAGAGTTTGAAGAAAACAAAAAGAAGAGATGCAAATACTTCATCACATGAACAATAATTAATATTGTTGTGGGAGTAAGAAAAAACATTTCAGCAAATAGTAAAAAAACAACTAGGTAAGATAAAATAATTAAATAAAAAGGCAGTTCAGTGTTTCAAGAACTGAAATATGATAAGGCCTGTAAAGATAAGACAAGGTGCAATGGTTCTGAACTAGTTTGGGTTGATTTAGGTTGGTTATAAGGAACTTTTCATGATGAGGTCATTGAGACATGGGAACAGGCTGCCCACACAAGTTTGTAGACGTCCCACCACTGGAAATATTCAAGGTCATACTGGATGAAGCTTTGAGCAACCAAGAAGCATCTTACATTTTATTTTGGCAATTAATAAACAAAAGCCAAATAATATTTTTATTTTTTTTCCATTTCAAAATATTTGGGGCTTTGTTTCTCTTGTCACAATGTTTTTAATTTAAACACTGATAAAAATACTGCTTAGAAAACAGATTAGTATGAGAACTTATTAATTGATCTAAAATTTTCAGATGGACAGCATCTGGATATAGGAATGGCAGGAGAAAAAGAAAACCCTATTTTGCCTCAACCTAACCAAGATTTAGGTATTGAAATGGAATTCTGCTCTTCACGTACATTGATATTGAAGAGAAGCTTCTGGAAATATCATCAGAATGTTGCAGAAAGACTTACTTATGTCCTGAAAGTAGGACTAAAGGACCTGGAGATAGTACCGTGCCGACAAGGTTACAGTGAGAGTATGGTTCTTTGGCATGAATTCAGGATTCTTTGTGTAAAAACACTGAAGGTCACAAACCGCTGATATCACAAATGACTTCCTGATAATCTAGTTACTGAGTATAGTTGTAAGATCCTAAATGATGTCTCACACTGTGTGTTTCAACACTCTGGGATTTATTTCACTGTATCTTGCATTAACTGATATTTCAATTTTTTAAGAAATAATTTTAAAAATTCCTATTAAAAGAAACAAAAAAGTGTCTCTCCTTGATTCCAAGTATTCGTTTGTCTGGCTCAACCCTGGATTCTCATGTACTGTGTCAGAGAGATTAAAATGAAGTATACTGTAAAAAGAGAGCTGGGCTATTTAAGCATTATATTCATGACACAATGTGATTAATAACAAAAGTATTTCAGGCCATTTTGAGCTGAAAAAAAAGAGAATAACTGAGAGTGTCGGGGAATATGTTCTCCTAAACTCATTTTCCTTGACATTCTTTTTACTAATATTCTTCGATGTGTATATTCTACAATAAAGAGGATTTTCTGGTTTTTAACTATTCTTCATATTTCAGAGATTTTTCTGTCATTCTGAAAGGAAGTTAGGCATTGTTTGGTTTATATTTACTTTTGATAACATTGTACAATGTGGAGACATTACAGATGTAAATCTCATTATCATTACCAATGTAAATTTACCATGTGTTAGTGGGCAGGTTCTTATCTGTCAGCTTTTACACTCCTTTGATTTTGCCTGGTTTTATCTTAGATATTTTTATATCTTCTTTAGCCCTCTGAATACAACATTTTAATGGAGATTATCAGTCCATACTGCACCATTACAAAACAGCTGGCCTCAAACAAAAAATAAATGCATTTATATTGATAATATCAATATCATCAAAATGCCACTACATTTTAAAACTAAAATCCTTTCAGCACTTATTACAGTGAATTGGGAAAAAAAAGAATCTAAAAAATATTTTGAGAGTTGAACACTCCTTCTTAGATGTTTTTACTTAGACTCATTTGCTGACAACTCAAGCAAGAAAGGGACAAAGAAAATTCCATGACATTCCATTCATGAACTAATTTCCAGAGGAATAATATTTTGTCTCTGCTGAAGTTGATTATGTCTGATGTTTCTCTGACCTGATGCTACACTGAAACCAACCTTTGTCCAGACATGTGTAAATTCTCATAAAAAGTGATGTCATAAACACAGTGTCCCTATCTGATTTTCTAAAAGGTTTGAGACACAACAATATGCATTTCTCCTTTCTTTCCTGCCTTTCTTCCATACATAAAAATATATATTTTTTAACATTTCCTATAATGACTCTATCAGAAAACCTTGGTTAGAAATTCAGCTTTTAATAGGTAGTATATTTTTCTGTAACCTAAGGAAGACAGCAGCCTGAAAATCCACTATAATGCTTCTTTGCTGTAACCATAATTTACCTCTCACTTAAATTATTGTTGGGTTAGATGGTCTGATACAGCAACATGATCTGATCTCATCCCCTTCCTTGTATTTTCTGGAGTGCAATCTCAGGCAACCAACATCCTCCATTAACATCAGAATTTAAAGTATTTAAGTTCTTTCTTTCCCAAGTGACACCTTCATTGATAGAAAGAGGGAAAGAATAAGTACTGGTGGTAGGTTCTGCTGGTAACAGTTAGGAATGTAATCTGACTTTCCATTTGATGGATTGTTATTTGCTTCCCTGGCAGACTAGGGACTGTCATCCATTTAAGGATTCTCTAACTAGATAGAGTTCATTAAGGACAGCATAGAGAAACTATTGCTTTTTCTTCACCTTCCTCCAGACCTAATGAATGGCAACTCCAGCTCTTCAGGCTATAAAGAGGAAGAAATAAAAAAGATTGGCAGATTCCCCAAGGTAAGCCCCCTGTTTTTGTTTGTGTTTGAAGTCACCAGAGAATCTGAGCACAAGAACTTGCCAACAAACTTTACCTCAAGGGTCAATTCCAGCTCAGTTTAGTTATGGAACTCTTATTCTCTCTTCCTCATAACAAAAAAAGAAAAAAGAAAACAAACAAACAAACAAAAAAAAACCACAAAACAACAAGGCAATACAAGTCTAATGAATTGGGAAGGGATGAGAGATTAAGGTGTAAGTTCTAAGTCACCTGTTTTACAAAGGACACACTGAATTTGATACTTCAGGAAATATCTATCCAACTCACCCCATATTATTTAATGCTGCTAAGTGCATTAATAGACATGATCTCAGGACTGAAACACCAGTTAAAAAAAAAAGGAATATATTTTCAATTAGGCGAATTATTATTTGTTGTGCTTTGGCCCCCAGCCAGCATAAAGGATCACACAGTCAATGGCTCTCTTCCCTGCAGCGGGATGGGGGAGATAGTCAGAAGAATGAAAGTGATGACTTGTGGGCTGAGATAAAGACAATTTAGTAGGAAACACACACACAAAAAGGAATTTATTAATAATAATACATATTAAAATTATATAGCTAACACAAGTGATGAACAGCACAATTTCTCCCACTCAGCTGATGCTGCATGAAATGCCCCCCAGCTGCCACACAGTACACCCCAAACCACCCAGCCTCTCAGCTCACATGCACAAGCAGAGCAAAACACGGAAATTGTTCACCATTTCCCATCACCCTTAAGCTGATGCTGTGTAAGACACACAGTTCCCACACCAAGCCCCCATCTGCCTCTCAGCCCCTCAGATCACCCCCAGTTATAAACAGAACATGAATTGGTATGGTATGAAATATCTCTGGTCAGTTTGGGTCACCTGCCCTGGCTGTGTCCCCTCTAAGCTTCCTGAGTGCCCCGGTCTTCTCAATAGCAGGGCAGTGTGAGAAGATGCAAAGTCCTTGACTATTTGACAACTAAAACCATCAGTGAGTTATCAAGTTTCTCTTCCTAAATCCAAAACAGCACTACACCAGTTGCTAGAAAGGAAGTTAATTCTACAGATGAAATCAGGATGGTTGTAAAAGTTTGATGACATAATATAGACAATGGTGCTTGACTCCTTTGTGTTTCCCTTAATATTTTCTGGTAAGAACTATACATATACATCCCTACTTGAAATATCCCAACAAAATATATGTCATAAAGAAAAATAATCATTATAATAACTTTGTATGCAAACAAGGCATATATTGGCTGTTTCTGTATTGTATATTATGCTATATGTTATGCATATGTTATATGCCATGTTATACTACTTTTGGATCCCATATTTAAATAATTTTTCTGCTGTCTTGTAATAGATAGTGATGATATCAACACATGTGTTGAACATTGTCCATAATGGATTTTAAATATTTTACAGTACTTCATGTTATTTTCACCCAGGAAGAGTGTTCTCTGAGCTTTTTAATCTATTATGCATAATTTTAAGTGTATCATGTTACATAAATAGTGGAGTCTAATTATTCATTGCCCAGAATAGAAGCATAGAATCATAGAACAGCTCCTCAGTTGCCTTGGACTTTCCTGTCCATCATCTAGTACCCTCAGTTAGAAAGGGACATGGTTAATGGATTGATTTGCCTCCCAGGAGATCACTTGCAGAGAGTACACTGACTAGGGTGCTCACTTTCTCTCTTAAAGAGTCTGAAAAGAATTAATAGCCCACTCATACCCAGCAGCCATGAGACACATAGCATGGGTAGATGCAGTGCTTGAGGACATGGTCTAAGGGTAGACTTGGTGGCGGTAGGTTAATGGTTGGACTGGATGATCTTAGGGGTCATTTCCAGCCTTAAAAATTCTATGATTCTATGATTCTATGATTCTATGATTCTATGTGGTCATAACTGGACACATCCTACCTATTCTGGAAACTGACTTCACTTCCAGAAATGAGGCAGATAGACTGAAGTTGGCTGTAAATCCATAAAATAGTTTCATTTAAACATTCACTAAAACTATTGTCCCATCCCAGGCAAAGTAGGCATTGAATTGCAGGTAAGACTTGAAAGATTGACATTCAGGTCCAGGAGTAAATCTGGCAAAACCATCTAACTCCAAAGCATGATACCATGGACAGAACTGGAAGTGGGACCTGCATCCCAACTCATATTAACCTGTCCAAAGAGTGGAGAGGGTAACACTGATACAGATCACTGATATCTGTATCACTGATATAGATATTCCAGCTGAACATTTCTTTACTATGTGGATTTTCTGCCAACACTCTTCAACTTAATTCTAATGTTTATTTGATTGGTATTTCATTTTTAACCCTCTTTCCCTTGTAAAAATCTCTGAGAGCTAGAGTGAATTTGTTACATAACAATAAACTTTTAATCAAGAGCATAATCTAGTTCTTCAGATCCCTTTTATGGTTGATTCATTTTTACTTCAATTTTGATGCAGATACCTTCATCAGTATGTGCTGTAATAACTGTCACTGGACTATGAGACTGTACCTTAATAACATTACTCACAAGTTAGGCTTCAAAACCAAATTCAACGACAGTCTAATTTTATAGAACCAAATGCAAGTTGCAACAAAAGAAACACCCATACCTTAGAATGGAAACAATTACCCAAACCAAAATAAAGAGGGTAACATTGTCAATATTTTAAAACTACTTCAGCTGTTGTGAAATTTCTCATTGATTTTGCAAAACATTTTTAATCTTTAAGGATGGATCCACACCACTGAAATTGAAACCTAACATATTACAGCTTGAAAAACGGGGATTTCGATGCATTGCCAAAACAAATTACTTTGACTTCCTTTAAAAATATATGGATCCTCCTTCAAGTATTATCATGGATAAGTCATTATATGACTTGCAGGTTCATACATCACTGCTCTTTGCTGTCAGTATGAAAAATAGGACTTTTTGTTTACTTAAAAAATTGAAATGCCATGATTCTGCTGTTGAAAAATGAGGAGGGAAAAAGTGTGTCCTCCCATTTTTGAAAAATGTATTTTTTATTGAAGCAAAATAGATAGGAGGAGAAAGAAATCAAGTACACTCAGAGAAGCAGACTGATCTCTATTTGCACAGGAAAAAGACTAATAATAATGGGTGGGTCGCTGAAGACAAAGTGACCAGAACCAAGTATGGAACTGGTGACAACATGAGTCAAAAATTAAGGTCTCAGCCTACAGCAGACTGTCCTTTGAATCTCAATAGATGTATAATTAATACAAGCATGATGAAATACAATTCATGTTTCATGATAGAGTAAAACTCCCCAGTCAGAATGCATCTGTTGATAATAAAAAAAAAATCCCTTCTGGAATGAGACTTTAATAGCTCTCATTCATGCTTTAAATAGTAGATCACAGCAATAAATCTGCATTATAATTTTAGGGGGTACAACTTACGAAATATAATATATTGTTTCTGGCATTTCATTTACTGTAAAATTGTTTTTAAAATATTCACTAATATTCGTTCTTGGAGGCAGATTGATCAAATAATCATGCAAATACTAAAGTACAGCCTGCATTAATCTTAAATTTTTTTAAAAAAATAATAGCTTATGAAAAGTAATTTAGCTGTTGTGATGCAAGGAGAGATTATTTTGACAGATTCTTAAAATCTGTGTAGTACTGAGGGATGAACGTGTATGTGCATGCATTAAATATACTTTGAGGCCCTATCCTGCAGCTGTTGAACATGTGTAGCTTCTATGTCCAAAGTGTATCCATGTGACTAGATACACTTTGATGGTACTCATAAATGGTTCATTGCAGGATAAGTTTGCTATATTGCATAATAGTAAGATTTAAATTGTTATAATTCTCTTTCTTTAAATAACTACTTAGTCTTCCCTCTAAATAGTTTTCAATAGAGATTGAAAGGAAATAGTGGCTATATCACAATAATAATTTTTTTCAATAAGATAATTATTTGTTTTGCTGAGGTAAAACTGGCTCCATTATATAAAAGAAAACAAAACAAAACTAACAAAGAAAAAAATCAAAGCAAAAACCAAACCAACAAACAAACTACATAGTAAGTCTTATTGAGTTTTCCAAGCAAGGAAGTCTTTCTTAGGCAGCCTCAAACACAGACAGAAATGAACAATATCTCTACCAGATGACCAAGATTCTAAATAAAAGAATTCTGTGACGAATATCTGTTTCCCACCTCATGAAAATAGATAAATCCTCTGCGTGAACCTCTTCCAACAATGAATAGCTCTAATCTTAATATCTACTAAGCTCATGCCTGTGTCATTAATCCAAGAATAAGTAATTTTTCCAAAGCTGAGGTATTAACAGTTCCTCAAATTTTGTGATGGAAACCAAACAAACCAAAATGAGAACTAAGTTCTGAAACAATGTGAATGAGAACAAAAATACCAGAAAAATTAAACTCCTGTTTCCACTATAGGTTAAAAGAATTTTATTTTTTTTTTCTAGAATCCACCTTCTATAGCATTATTTAAAACCAAAAGATTACATTTGTAGATTTTTTTTCAATCTAAGTATTTATATATATAATGAAAAAAGTGACATTTCCAGAATCCTGATTATCTTTGTAGTTAGTCAGAAATATTGATTGAATCTAACACAAATTATAAATATTTTCAGTTATGTTAGTATTTATTTTTTCTCTAAACATTTTTCTTTTTTTCTCTACTCTTGACTTCAATTATAGCAATTAGGTAGATTCTGAGGTTAAAGAAAAATATTTTTATGATTATTCATCTGTTACACAAAACACATGAAGACCAAAGGGATGCATTCATACATTCCTAAAAACAAAGCACAAGGTAAGTGAAAACTCGTTCCTGTGCTTACTTTCCTGTCATACAGTGTTGAGACATTAGGAGGCTAAAAAACTTTGTCCAAAGCCATTACAAAAAATATACTTTTGATAAAAATGGTTCAGAGTTAATCACATAGGAGAATCTTATTTTCTTCTAAAAAACACCTATTTAACTATTCTTAGAAGATTAGCTGATACTAAGTGCTTTAGAAATTTCCTAGTGGAATAGAAAATATGAGAAGAGAAATATTTTTATTCACATACATTTTTTTTAATTTTTAATTTTTTTTGGAGGGGGTAGGTGTTGGGATATGTTTGGAAGGAAATCCTCCCTACACTTCTGAAGACTATTCCAAACATCTTTTGTGTTAATACAGAATAGAATAAATTTATCAAACCTGGAAAGACGGTAAAAAAAAAAAAAAAAAGAAAGAGAGCAGAACAGCTGCCTGGCAAGTGTTCCACAGTACAGAGACCAGGTTTGTTTGTAACAATGTAAGACCTCAGACAGACAATCTGTATAGCATACTGTAGCAGACAGTCATGGTGAGTTCACAGAACATATATGATGTCCTGTTTCAGATGTCCCTGTCTAGAAAAAAATTAAAAAGAGCAAGAAGGTTTGGAAAAACACACTACATACTACTAAAGGAGTTAATATCACTCAACAGTATGCCATGGATTTTTACTACTTGGAGCTTGTAGAGAAAAACTGAGGAAGAGTAGACACCAATAATACTTGTATCTTGGTCCCTTAACACCCAAGAGAACAGCAGGACCTTGCTCTGGAAGATAATTGGGCACAGGTACTGGGAATCACTGGCCAGGCTCCTAAGACTCTTAGGCCAGAATGAAGTGAGCGGTGGTTATAAAGTGTTGTTTTTCAGATGCAAATTCTTTATGAGGGATAAGTGCAGAAAATAACAGGCCATTAAAAAAGGTCCCATCCTCTAAGAAGCATGAAAAGGATGCAGTCTCCTTTGAAATGGGTCAGAGAATTTTGTTGTAAAGTTATCTGTAGCTGTCTTCTTTTTCTTCAGAACTGATAGTAAAATTTTCTTAAAATGATGCTGAAGGGGATGTTTGTGGCACTAAATGTCCTAGCTCCCATGAACATAACTAAATACCACTACCAGACCAAAGTTTGTGTAGTATTCATAAGAAAATTGTGACATGTATAATCCTCCTGAGCTTTCTTGAAGGTTTAAAGATGTGGAGATATTCAGAAAGCCTTTGACGTATTTCATAATGCATAACTAATAATAACACAAAATGTTAGTGCTGGCTAAATCAATAATTTTTTTTTGTATATGTGTACATATGCCATAAAACCAGTATCTGTTTGTTTAATATAATTTAATTAATAAGGTCACTTGCTTAAAATTATTCTGGCTGAGATAGAAAGATTAAAAAAAAAAATCAGCAACAAACCTTCAAAAAGAGTCATCTTTACCACCAAGTTTCATGTTCTCAGCAAACTGAGTTCTGCCTAAGCATTCAAGGAATTTTACTTGAACATTCTTCCCTAATCATTAAGTCAGGAAAGTGTGATGGAAAGACCTTTGCAAAAGCCACTATTTCCAAAGTACCAAATCAGAGATATACTATTGGAAGTCAGAAAAACAAAGTTGCTCTCATGATAGCACTGCAGATTTCTGACTACATACTTGCTTAAATCGTAACTTACTTATGAAAGAGAATATTATATTCAGTAGAACTGTATTTACCCATTAACCATGAGAAGTTTTTGGTTTATATGGATCATCCTTAACAACCTGCTCTTGTGATTAAGAAGAAGTGCAGGCAGTAATTTCTGTTTTCCCAGTTCTCTAAATTAGTTAAATAAAAGAGATTCAGGACGAATTTAAAATGTAAGAAAATTTTCAAGGTGCTACTCTTAAGATTTTGTTTATGAAACAGCCTCTATTAAAGTGCAGAAACAAACTCCAGAAACCATATATAGTCTCATGTTCACTTAAATATTGTCTCGCTTAGTATGCTACTGTCATTCACAGTTGCTGAAGTTAAAAGGGTATGGCTATCTTCGTTTTTTTAACAATCATATCCACATAAAACCTTATAATTCTTGTCACTGGTAAAGAAGATGCATGTACATCAGAAATATGCGTATTATGTATGCTTCATTAGCAACTCTTTCGGGGTTTTTTTTAGAAAAAAAAAGGCAGCAGGCAATCAAAAGACACCCATATGAGTATGAGGATTGTTAATTCTTTTATCAGGTGAGCCTACTAAAAATGTCATTTGGATTAAAAAAAAATCAAAAACTGAACTAAAAACAACTGGTAAAGAGAAAATGAATCCACTACATATTTTCCACCTTTTTCATCCACTCACCTTAAGCTTTTCTCCCCCCGCACTTTCCTTGGAGAAATGCAACATTTCGTCCTTTTTTTTTCTGTGTTATTTTTCTTTTTAAATGGTAAAACATCCTGGTAACCTTGAAGAGCATTCCTCTCCATTGAATCCCTCAGCAAATGTTCATAGCTTCTGCCTTAGAAAGTCAGAGTACTTTCACCGATTCCCATCAATGTGAACCAAAAGGCATATCACACATAATTAGGCATCACTGATAGTTATGAAAAAAAAGAACAATATAGAAATACTTGATTTGAATTTTAATGTATTTTTATTCTTCCATGTAGCTCTCCATCACTTCCACTTGCATTAACAATGTGCCATATCTCCTAAAAGAAAATTTGTGTTTACAACTTCCATGCTTTAAACATAAATATATTAATCATTCTGGGTGTTCTATACCAAATGATGTTTCCCAAGGTGATGATAGTCATCCTGGTATCCTGTAGTGATCCTGACAGGAAAACTACAAACTATCAGGGCATTAGCAATCCACATAACAGCTGACACAGATAAGCCCACGCATGTGCTGCACTAAGCTTCAGCTTAGCGCAGCACATGCGTGGGCTGGTGGTCTTCAGGGCTGTGGTTTGAACAAATCCCTTGGTAGAAGTACAAACTAAGCTACCACTTTTCAACAGAAGATCCCGCAGGCAGCTCCCACTAGGTACCAGTGGTCACCTTTGTGTTGTCACAAGATCTCCAAGAATTTCCGATGGGAACAGCCCTTTAGCTTTGTCTGTAGGAATGGTAAGGTATTACTTTTTTCTCATAAGAAAATGTTGTAATAGCTCAAATGAATGACAGGGGAGAAAACCCTGTGATGGATAGGGACTGGCATGCAACACAGTGGTCAGAGACTTGTTTGATGCTATGAGGCTTCCAGCATACAAAAGGAATGTAAGTTTACCTACACTATTCTCTTCTTAGCTCTAATAATCAGTACTTCAAATTACTCCTTACAGAGTCTAACTGCTTTTTGTACTGGGATTGTGATGCATCAGAACCTTCTGGTGTGAAACACATACTGGGTCAAACTTTCAGTTAGAAGACACCAGCCTCATTCAGATGATACAAATGACAGTTAAGTCAAAAGCAGAGGATCTGGGGATTTATGCCCTAAAATTCCTTAGGAAAAAATATAAATTATACATTGACCTATAGAAAATTAATTTATAGCCATAGAAACAGATTTTTTTCATGCCACTCATAAAACATGTAAGGCCAATGTGGTGGAAGGACCTCTGAAAATAAATGCAATTTACAGTCAAAGAACACCTTAGGAAAATCAATGTTTATACTTCATCTCTGTTACTTCATCTTCTTTTAAAAAATGGTTGGCAAGAGCAACTGGATAGAAAAGTAGTTCCCATCAATACCTTTGAATTGAAGTCTTTTCTGTCAACTACATTAATTGCAGAATATTGATGACAGATCATTTAAATTTTGCTTTATCAGAAAATGTTTTATAAGAAATAAATGTGTCCAAACCCTTTATTTAATTTTTTTTTTCCTTTTGAAATTTTAAGTAACTAAGATTTTTGAAATATATTTCTAGAAAGAACTAATAAAAATGATGAATTTAATATACTTGTCTTCACTCTTGGAGTGAAACTCATTAATGTGCATAATGGTTTTCAAAGACCAGATGCTGTAACAGAGATGAACAAAAACTTGTTTAGATAGGTGTTCTAAGCAACAGACATAATTTGTAAGATTCATCCCTTATTCACAGATTACTGCTGACCAAGATTATTTTGCTGTCGCTGTTAGAGCAGAGGAGAGTTAATTGTTAAGTTCATTTTTCAGTAGTATAGAAAAGTCAGAGTGGAAAAGCTGTATTTGTTTATTTGTGTGTGCTATTATTTACTCTTTGTGGAGTCTTCTACTGTGCAATAAAACCTTTAATTAACCAAACCTGGTCCTCATTTTTGTGTGAGGAGTTACACTTTACCATAATACATAAACAGCAAATACATACAGTAGACTCTCCTGTAAATAAAGGCTGAATAAGGGTGTTGTGTTTAGGAAATAACAATTCCAGATCTATCTTCAAAGGCAAGGCCTGAATGTCATTGAATGTGATATTATGTTGATAGGATTCTAGAAACTAATGGAAAATGTGATAATAGAAGAAAAAATAATTAAGAACCAATCCCCAGTAGATGTATAATTCAAGTGAGAAATCTCACAGGTACTATACAGATACATACCTAGTCATTTATTACTATTTCTATTTTCTTGAACAGAGATAAAGTGTAACTTCTGCACTACTCCCTGACAGAACATGGACTTACATGTGTGATGTACCTTGCCTTTCTCTCAGAGCAATGTAAACTCACTAAATTCTTCATGTTAGCATTTTTTCTGAGAGATTAATGACATGATTTGCAGCATATCTTGTAATATTTTGCTGTGATTTTCTGGTCATTAAAATAGTGTAAACCTGCACTATGTCTTTTTTTTATTTAACCTGCTATGAGAGCAGGTAACTCTGACAGTGTCTAGAAAGAGGATTTCTTACAATTCAGTTCATTTCTTGTATTTGTGTACCCTACAATTCAAATACTCATAGAGACATTCCCTTGTTACACCCTTTTGGTTCCTGGGAGATTTTAAAGAGTATTATCAAAGATACTCAATTTATCATCAAAGGAAGGACTATTTCCATAAGCTCTCCAGCCTCTATTTGAGGAAAAGAGTTGCTTCATTTAGTAAACATTGCTTCATCTGTAATGTGTCCTGTTTTTTACAGTTCTGAGCAGCACTGATGATGAATGGGACAGATAGGATGCTTTCTCTCAGTAACATCAACTGGCATTGCCTTTTTTTTAATCAGAAAGCATCTGATTTTTATAGGATTTTTGAGCTTAACTCTTCAAAATACTTCCCAAATAAAATAAGAAAATGAGAAAAATAATGGTTAAGATTAATTTCCTTTAAATACTCACTGGCATCTTCTGGACCCTAATTTGTGGTCTCTGAGTCTATAAAAAAACATATGCTTTCCTTGGTAATGACATCCACATACCATTTCCTTTCTTGGTCTATTTAAAGAATCTGATATTCATAGGTGACTTGTCTGCTTGCATGCTTGCCTCTCCTGTCTGGTAAAATGTGACATGAAAGACAGCTATAACCCACTACCTTCCTTTGTGATTATATTTTACCATATTGAAATTAAACACACATTTTCAAAAGGCAGGGTCCTGCTGTGCACATAAATCAGTTTCTTGCACATGCATTAGACTATGCATATACCTACCTGGCAGTTTGCATAAATGATATCCCAAACTACATGCACAGTCATGGTAGTTGTCACTTAAATGTTTATTGTTTACTAAATTTTTTGCACAGTGATTTGGAAATACCAAATTATATATATATATATATA